>JAHWFP010119722.1:0-16116 GCA_023313725.1 Lithobius niger | reverse complement strand
CCTTTAGGTAAAGTATATTTTCGTATAGGCAATAAAAACTAAAATTAGCCAGGTGCAGGCCCTGGTATTTTAGTCTTTTTATAGCCGACAAAATCTACATTACCTATTTTATAGCAGACTTCATCACCTAGGAGGAGGGCTAGGTTCGAGTCACCCGCATTACAAGCCGGCGCCCCAAGGAACAAGTCCCGGTGAAGACAACCTAAAATCCCCAACCATTCTCCCAATGTAACGTAGTATGGGAGCAACGATCCATCTTTGGGTTATGAGATAATTACCTGCATGGTTGCTCTCGATTGGTGAGAGGCTGGGATGTGCAATCCCTTAATCAATTTGTGAGTTATTACAAAAATTTTTTTTTAGGTCGCAGCTAGGGAGTCTTAATACCTAGGGGAACAAGGTACAGAATGAAAAAACTTGAGTTTGAAACCTGCGTACCTTGTGTCAGGGATGAAAGCTGGATCGAAGTCATTGTCGGTACTTTCAGGTAGTTGTGATGGATTCAGGGGTCGTCGCAAGAACAGTCGGCAACGTCATGGAGAAGTAGGAACCATGAAGGTGATCGCAGACAGTGCGGCAGTGATAGCGCTAAACCAGACTGACGGTGTTGTTTTCTTTTAAAGCTGAGCGCCAAGCTAGGCAACAAACATCACAACAAACATCACATCAATTCAATTGTCGAGGTTGTAAACCATTCTAGCGCAAAGCCATTGCGTCAGTGTCTTATATCTTGAAGCACAGTTGGGCACATTTCAAGTACTTGGGGAAAAATAATGCGGTACAAAAGCTTAAATTGTGTTGAAATCGGAGCAATGACCAACCTGACAAAAATTAACTCGTGTTTGAATGCCAGCTATGCTGCTTTCAATGCAAAATCTGCCCCTCAATAACGTTGAAAATGTGTTACTACCTAGCTAGCTAGCTAGTCCGCTCATCCCCATGTTAAATCCCATAGGGTGATTATTCATCGATTCCGAGATAACGGGAAGGTTTCCAGCTATGAAATTGGACGAATGGGTGCACTACAATACAAACTGCGTACCTTTTATGGTTTGGAGCTTGGGGGTGTAACAGGGATGGCATGGGAGGGTGCGTAAGTACGGAAATGTAGTTATAACCATTGTTAGTATTGTCGGCATCGTCTCTCATTGGACGGCCAAAGTTCCGACAATAAAAACGTGTATACTGACGTACGCGCCTAGGCACACACTAGTATGGCACGATAAATCTAAACAACGTTGCAAAGAAATTGTATTCACTTGTATACAACAAATTACAACAAAATTAAAACCAAACCAAAAACCAATAAAGAGGTTGTAGCAAATTGTTGAAAACCAATTTCTTGTTGACATGGCACTTTATTACTCATCTGCACGGTAGTGGAGTTGAGTCAATATACAATTAAAAAAAAGGAGTGATATATCAAAAACCAAAACTGGTAAAAGGGGCCGCCAAGTTCCGAATGGTTCGGCCCTTCAAAGGAGTGATATCAACACACCAAAACATTCGCCAACTTAATCGCATCGAATAATACTTTGGACGTTAAATGAAAACTTGAACATTGCTACCGAAGGTATTGTTGAAGGTATTGTTGGCACAGCAGGTAATTGCTATAGATGCCGAAGCATTTGGCAGGAACAGTCGGTATTAATTGCCATGATGATGGTAGGAATTTTGTGAGGTCGATTTCATGTGGCGTCGTAGCGATCGCGCACAAAGCAGACAGGCATTCTTGAGTGAAAATAGTCGCTTAGGACTATAACGGACGTCTTAGGAATGTTAAGGTAGTCTGCCGATCCATGAGTCCGGAGGCGGGTGAGATAGGAACGTGAAACTCAGAACGAGCCTGAACGTATGTGACAGGGGAACGATTTGTCACAAAAGTTCAGGTAGAGGTTCTGGAGAGGTCACTTGACAAAAAACTGAAAAGAAAAGTATAATGTTACAATGCGAGTATAATGTTACCAGTGATGGTCTGATGGCCGGAATAGGACTGTCGCAATCCGATCTGGAGGAAAGATTTCTGTGAAAAGCCGGTGATGTTGACAGTTTATTGAAGAACACGAAATCCCAGTGCCACTCCCTTGGCTCGTGCGCGGCACGGGGAGCACGGAGTTTAAAGACGGAGCGTGACGAAACTTTAATGTCCATGGTTCAAATGTTGTGTCACACGAACACCGGAGTAGGACCCTCGCGGAGTCAGCAGTCTTAAGGAAGCAAGGAGAGAGTAAAAGGGTTCTTATGGTAAAGTGCGAAAACCCCAAAGCTACTCCTTTGGCTTTCCTGCGGCAAGAGGAACCAGGAAGTTCCCGGGTGGAGGTTGCGGAGTGGAATGGGTCCATCGAAGACTGGCACGAAGGATGAGGCGTCGACATACTGCCAGATTGAAGAGGATGAAAAATGTCTGAATGAAGAGGATGGAAGCGCTGGGGATCGTCTGGGTAGTGTGGATGGGACATTGTGTAGCCTCCGTGTATGTGACCTTGTGTGTGAGCTGGCCCCGTTTACTTCTTGGATGGCTTCGACGGAAGCAGCAATCCTACGAAGAGTAGGCAGGTCTGCCGTTGTGGCCCGAACAGAGGAGAGTTCCTCCGAAAAATCTTCCGCGATGGCCAGGACAAAAGAATGTTGAAGTCAACATTCTTCATGTCTTTCACTGAAAGGCTGAATCCTTGTGTAAATGCTGCTCGCGAAACTGAGGCTGACAGAAACGGAGGAGTCACCGCCAGAGATGATTATCCAGTGAGCCTGGGAAGTGGAGAACTTCGTTGAGGCAGAGCGGTAACAGTTGAGGTAGGAGCGATTGGTCCTGTGGGAGGCGGTGAGTGCCGAAGTTGCGATGTTGCATGGCCACTCGTCAAGTCGTGGCGGAGCGAGAGGAGTTCGCGCAATCTTACTCTGTGCCTTGGACAGGATTGTAGGGGTGGAGCGGTGCACAGGCAGAGCGGACAAGGACACGCCGGAAGGGCCATCCGCAAGAGGAGGCGAAGCAAGAGCGGGCAGGATGGACACGCTAAGTTTCTTATAGAGCGACAAATGGCGACCCTGTTGCACGGGAGCAGGATTGTTTGCAGATTGCGGCAGAGCAGAGGAACATAGACAAAGTGCTGCTTGGAGAACAGAAGCTGATGGGAATGGTGACTGGGTGGATGACTGAGGAGAGTGCAGCAGGCGAAGCATGCCCTGGAGGTGCAGATGTGGAGAGTCTGTCTCAGGAGGAGGCGGAACAGGAACTGGTGTAGAGGAGATGACAAACCCCATGCTGAGCTGCGGATGATGATTTCGTTACTCAAGAACAGGATAGGTCGTAGATCGTGGCGGAGCAAAGGGAACCTATATTCGGACCCGTCGACGGAGTCAGAGTCGAGAGGAATGAGAGGAATGGCCCAAGAGGCAGAGGAGGAGAAGCTCCTTCCTCAACCGCAACTGGAAGTCTGAGATGGAAAGAGGGCACCTTCGTTGACAGTGATATCTCCTGAAGGGAGTGCAAGTTCCAGTTAGTGACGGATTGTTCGCATGGAATCGGGGATGAGGTGATGGTGTCATCTGGAGGAACAACTGGAGGCGAATTAGAAGAGAGGAGCGGAACATTCAGCAGACCGGCAGGTTTCAAGGAGTCTTGACATGCAGGGAGGTCAGGGATCGTAACCTTGGGACCTTTTTTTTTAAAGGCAGGACGGCTTCAGTGGAGAAACACCGGTACGAGGTACCGTGAACGGAAGCATGAGGTGTTATAGCGGGCGGATCAGTAGATGACAGCGGAGGCGGGTCGAGGAGCTGAAATCAGGCAACCGTATTCGAGGTTGGTGGAGATAGGGATGGCCGAGGAGCCAGTTCCCGAGCGAAGAGGCTGCGGAGCTCCGATGCGGAGAAGGCAGAGGTGCTGAATAGCGAACCAGAGGAGGTGGCGCCACCTCTGATGCATAGGAGGTGGTAATATCAGAACAGAGGAGCAGGAAAGGGAACCGCGGATCAGGGCAGGCAGCTATCATCATGAGGGAAAGGTGGCAGTGCTGAGGTGACCCAGAAGTGAAGATTCAAACAGGAAAGGAGTGACCCAGGATGGTGCAGGATTGAATGATTCCTGCTCAGCAGTTAACACGAGGACTGTCACAAGTCCAGACACGGAGGGCTCCTTAAGGATTGGTGACGCGGAGGATGCCGGGCGGACCAGCAGGTCTATGGATGACCTCTTATTGCGTGGTATTCGCGGAGCAGAGCGTAGGCCGCAATCGAAGGTGGTGCGTACTGCGGATGTTCAAGCAGCACCCGTGCAGGGTGGTAGGGAAGAAAGATCGCCAGATCAGGCAGTCCGCGGTTATACATGAAGGAGGCTGCACAGTAGGATGCACAGTGGGTGTGGATATCTTCAACAGTAACTAAAACAAACCTCGTGTAGAAGGTGGCAATTCCAAATGAGGACAGGGAGTGTAACCACCTGTATCGGAAGAGATTGCGAAGAAAGGGCAGCCGGCTGCAAGGAGTCACGTAAAAGGTCGTTCGATGATGGACCGAGGCGGAGGAGAATGACAGTGGGACCCGTCAGAATAGCAGCATCAACAAAAGACAGGTGGCCAAGTCCGAGGAGAGGCGCCGATCCCTGTTGTCAATCAACAAAGTTACCAACATGAGTGACAACAGTGCCATACAGAGGCAGGCGGCTAGTGCCTTTCGGAAGGCAGACAGCGAAGCGTTCCCCCCCCCCCCCCCCTCACCTGCAGCAAGCGGAGCGCTGGGAACGAGAGGCCTAGGGGAAGGAACCAGCAAAGGCAGAAGCACATGATCGTGGAGCAGACAAGCGGAGCGCCGATGCTGGCCGAGATGCAAAGACCTGAATCCCGAGAACAGACGCTGGTCACGAACGGACGAAGATCGCAGGAGATCGTGGCGATAGTGAGAGGAACCCTGGCGAGCGAAGCGGTGTGGGACAGGAGAAGCCGATGGAGACGGATCGCAGAGTCAGAAACGTCCAGCGGATCGTCATCAAGCATCCCGTGTTGGCGGAAGCATTGGAACAGGAATCGTCAAGCGCCAGTTAATGGCAGGATGACGGGGCGGGAAGAGGCTTCAATTGAGTCCGTAACGGCCAACAGGACCGGCGGATCGTTGAGGAAGCGGATCGTGAACACGGAGCGTCTTCGGAGCAGGATCGTCTTTGGAGCGGGGAAGGCCCAAGAGCAAACACGTGGTGATCACCTTAGGATAAAGATGATGATAAGCCACTGCGCAGGGCTTATAAAGGCTAGCCCGGATGGGGCATGCACAGTATTACGAGCCTGGCAGGGAAGACAACTTTCTACGGGAAATAAAATGCTCAAAGGGGGGAACTGCTATAAAATAGGTAATTACATTTTCGTTGACTATAAAAAATATTTAAAAAAGGGGGGGGGGAAGAGGTTTCTCATCATTGGTTCCATTTTAAAATAAATTACGATAGAAAAAATAAATTGTTTTGCATGGAATTCTTTTATATTTCTTGAAATTCTATTGTACTATTGCATAAAATTATATTATGTTGCATGAAATTATATTATGTTGCATGAAATTCTATTACATCGCACAAAATATATTGCATGAACTTGTTCTGAGTGTAAAGCTATTGTTCTGCATGTAAGGTTAACTTATTGCATGAAATTGTTTTGTATTAGGTTGTTTTCTGCATTAGCTAGTTATTTATTACTTCAATCAGTTTATTGTTGCTTGTTTTTTATTACATTTTGCAAATTTTTTCTTACCTGTTTATGTCATAATACCATAACAGGCGCTTTGACAGTCAAATAAAGTAAAGGTTAAAATTTAAGTTATAATACATTTAGTTGTTCGTGTACTGCCGCATTGCTTTAGTAGAAACTAGAAACTCGTTTTTAAATAAATAACGGTAGACTAGTAAATAGGAATCGGTGAGCGAGTAGGCAGAATAATGTGCCCTTACTGTTATTTATTTATTTATTCAACATAAATGCCAGTTTCATAGAGGAATGCGGCATAGCAGATAATACAAATAGAAAAAATACACATAAATACACACCTCACTGAAAATAAATATGTACAGGGTGGTCCACAAAAAAACTCGACGCATTAACATTTTTCTCCAAATTTTGAGTCAATGAATTTACACTTCACTCAAAATCCAGCAATAACTCAAAAATAAACCCAATACCACCTTCCATTTAATGTCCAGTTGGCAGATGCTGATACCTTTGTTCTCCACCACTGTCCTGCTGAACGAAGACTGAAGTATACTGCTGCTGTTGAGGCTTCTGTGCAGCGGTACTGAAATTGTAATAATAATTATTACAATAATTACAATAACACTGTATATGATTGATATCAAAATACCTTTTTTTTTTAAATAGTCGTTTACTGGTGTGTTGCAAATCTCAGAAAAAATCTACGGTACCTAAAAACAGCAACAAGCATTGCTCAAGGAAACAACTTTTGGCTAAAGTCTAGAATACATCCATACCCGATAAGTGTTTCCAAATGGCTCCAGCACCTTCATACATCCAGGAACAGTCTGTTTTATAGCGCGGAAATGTGTTAAAACGACTTAAATCAGTCAATTTGTAGCTCTGCAATCCGTACATTTATACGGTGTTTGCGTTCACTCGCGGGGCCTTGCGGGCAGCTCGCCCACGGCGGCGCGTGCATGGGCGAGCTGCCCCGCAAGGCCCCGCGAGCGAACGCAAACACTGTACAAATTTTTTTAACCTAATTAATGAATAATTATTATGCAAATTAAAATGCAAATTGATATGCAAATAAAATTGGAGTGAATAAATTAAAAGGAATGTGTACACTGCAATCTGCGCATGCGCACAAGTATTAACGAGCATTAAACAGATTACGGTGTTCATTTTCTTTAGTATTTGCCTGCTATACGAGGTATAAGTAAACGACAAATGAAATAAATAAATAAACAATATGATAACTAAATAAATGCTGAATATACATGTACAACACCTAAATTGATCTTGCAACGATATGCTGCGAGGCCGTAATAATTCTAGTCACGTGACCGCTTCTTCACCGTAGCGTTTACAAGTGTTAAAATTACACGAATTTCTGGATTTACAACTCCTGACTTGGCCAAAAAAACCGTCACACTCCTCTAGGTGGCTTCCATGTTATTGGAGTGAGCACCGGTAAGTGGATTTTCAATGATTTCTAAGTTAGGTGGTTCAAACTCTCGTTTTTATTGCATTTGCATTGAACGATTACCGGTGCTTGCACGATAGAAGTCACCTTCCCTTACCCAACCCAAAATGCACCTTTTCCATCTCTTTTTTTACCCCCCCCCCCCCCCCCCAAGACACACACACTATATGTGTGATCAGTTTGTAGTGCCTTTCCAGCCAATTTAAGGTAAGTTTTATTTCTTTTTCTTAAAATTTAGGCCATATGCGTGAAGTAGACTTGTGCCCAACTTTTGCCCAAAACTATTGCCCCTTGTGCCGGAAGTAAACCTGGTACTGGCAGGACCATTTAGTCCAGGAAAATGGATAACGTAGGCCCCCTTTTGTGGCAATTCGTAGAAGTTAATCATCATGAAAAGATTTCAATAGGCCCCTGACAGGCCCTCGAAGAATAGCCCCCCCCCCCCCCTCCCCCCACGGCAAAACTTCCTGTTTTCCCGTATGGCCAATACGCCCATGCTGATAAAGATCACGTCTTCCTAATGGAATACTTTATCAGCTACTAACATTTCATCGGTGTCTTAAAGCGAATTTAAAAAAAAAAGCAGGTTGGTTTAGTCATATCATTTACACAGGTTACTTTACTCAATTTGGCATACAAGAAAAGTTGAGCATGTAGATACTGATAAAATATGTAAAAAATTGGTTATCTTTAGATACAAAACAAAGAAGAGACTTACCGTATGCAAGAAGAACTCCGAGTGCATTCAAATCATCTTCATCCCACGTAAGTGGAGAGCCCAAGATGTCATAGTCAACAACTTGAAGAGCAATGATGTCCAAGTGCACTTCGGAACAAATATCCAACTTAGATAGAACGGGTAGTGAATGCCTGTCAAGTATTACAAAGTCATTAGAAACAGTTGTAACTGAACCATTGTATTTTCAAGAAATAATTTTGTTGCCTACAGATGGGGTATATTCCGTCCCAGTATCCAGCAGAGACTCTCAGTTAGGTTAAGGTTTACAACGACATTGTCAGTTCAAGGCTACGTATTTATCCAAATCCTGCAAGATCCCAATAAGATCCTATTGGATCCCGCACAAGATCTTGCAGGAACCTAAAGATTTTACAGGATTCTGCAGGATCCTACCAAGATCTTGCAGGATCTTGTGGAAGATCCTACAGGATCTTGATAGGATCTTGCAGCATCTTCGTAAGATCCTGCAAGATCCTACAAGAACTTACAAGAGCTTGCAGGATCCTATTAGGATCTCTACATGGGAATTGCACAGTTAAACATTTGGTTTACTTTGGTGTACATATGCCGTAAACTATCGCAAGTAAAAAAAATTGTATCCTAATCTTGGTCCAGTCGCTAAAATGTATATTTTCACAAAATTTTAAATATTTTATTACGCTCAAGAATTAAACTTTTTTTTATTTCCATGGCCTAAAACAAAATTAGTTTATTACAACGGATAAATAAAAGGCTTGTATTGAAGAAGTGAGACGAAACTTTCTATTTATGTAATGCAGGCGTAGGTTATCGACGATTTCATTTCTTACCTTAAGACCGATGGTGTCACATGCAGATATAGAGTTGGCATTCCACACAAGATGAAACTCAAGGCTGCAATTTCATGAGCGTCGAGCTGTAGCCTAGCTTCATTGTCTTGTATCCATTTTTCGCTTAGAAACTTTAGCTACAATAAAGTTATAATACAGCGATGTAGTACATAATCCACTTCACAAGCAAATGATTAACAAGTATAGCATTGCCATATATCATGAATGGTTATAAATATTTTGTGTGAAGAATGTTGGGGGCAAACCAGTGGTTCAACTGACCCTCATTACACATCAAGCTCATCGAAACACCGTCTACGTATGAATTGCTAACACGTATAGAATGAAGAATTTTGTGAAAATCGGTCACTCCTTCCGTGGAAGCGATGATTATTTTAATTTTCGAAGCTGCTGCAATTGGCGACAACAGTAATAACGGCAAACTCAGGCATTGGGACCAGGCATCGCTATGATGTCTCCAACTATTGAGGAAGAAGCTTAGCAGCAGCATCGAAAATAAAAAAAAAAAATCGTCCACGTACTAGGTTACAGGATCTTATTTGATTATTTTCCATATGAATCCACCCAAGCAAAATACACTAATAATACCGTATTTAGCATTCGTGCCGCATCATTCCGTTAAAGTGTCTATTGTTCGGGTACTTGAATGCATCTCTGGAATGCAAGCAATTGACATACAGCCAAATAATGTAAAGGTACATTTGAAATAAGCCATCAGCAAAATCACACATTACAAATAACGTAGTGCAGCAGGTGACATTTATGCACTTATGTTCCATTCAAGTGATGAAACCAGCTTCGAACCGGAGAATCGGTTCATCGCCAGATCACTACCATACCTCCTGTACCGAATGGCCACTTCACTAGCATTATCAAATTTTTGCTGACAGCTTATTTCCTAGATATCTTTATCTAAAACAAAACCCACAAGGGTGAAAGAACCCTCCAAGTTTCAGCCAATCAAAGTAGTGATATCAGAGCCAAAAAAGAGGCTACCAAGTTACAACATTAGTTGCCAAGCTAATTCCACCGAGTATTAGCTCAAAGGTTAAATCAAAAACTTGACCATTGCTACTAAGTTTTTGATTTAAAGTGTGTGGTAATAGTCGGTGGGCTGCTTGGCGGGTTCTTTCACCTTTGTGGGTTTTGTTTTAGATATCACTTCTTGTGAAGTTTTTTTTTTTTGTGGCGTCTTATTTTTGCCACTGCCCAGTTATCTACTATCTGGCCAAGTTTGGTCGACAAATATTGAATAAGAACGGAGATATTAATTTTTTTTTAGGTTTGCTGGAGTGAGGACTTCAATCATATAAATTAAAGCATTTGCTGATTTCCATTTAACCATCAACAATAATTAGCGCAGACTGCGGATTTATTAAGAGCTTATTAGTGACCCGAAACCATGCGCCCTTATACAAGCAAGTAGCCCGTGCATTTTATCAACAATGCTGTGTTGCCGATTATTTCTGGCAGTCAGTTTGCATTGTTACTCGTTCTAATAAGAAGTAATGCTTATTTTGATCACCGGTGGCGTTTTCCCAACATACAGAAAAATAGCATTACAAATGATTGCAATCTTTTTAGTTAATGCCTCCCCAAATGTCAAACCTTAAAAGGCACGTATTGGAATTAAAAGAGTGCTGAATACCAAATTTCATTCGTATCGGGCGCATAATTTATTTTATTTGAGCGGAATTTATCAGTAGTCAGTATTTTGTAGTCAGCAGAAATCAACGATCTTCACACACTTATATCACATTGATACAGTTTGTGCACTTGATCGAAATACAACTATTGCTTGTCAGGGCACAAGGACTGCCCATCCAACAATTTTCAAGCTGTTTTGCCGCTTAGGTGAAATATGCTCAACTTTGTTTTCTGTTAAAGTACCAAAAGCTTGTGGCCATGCAACAACAATGCAGGAATTAAACAATGACTTTCTTGCAATGAACTTACAATGAAGTGTGACAACCGGCTTTTATTTTAAAAAGTAAAGTAACCCTTTTTTAGGGCACACTTGATGTTTTTGTTTGTAATCCGTGTACCTTTTTTGTGGCTACGTCCTCAATGATTGAATTGATGTGATGTTTGTTGCAATAATTTTTTTTCATTTCCAAAGGTGTGAACGCGCATATGCCGCGATTGTTGCTGCCCACTTTGAAATAATTCAGCACAGCTCTTAAAGCCTGTATCTACGAAATAATTAAATATCATCATTCTATAGTTTCTAGCTGCCAATTTCGAGTCAGCTTGAAATTGGCCTCGAAATTAACAACGTAGTTTAGTTTGATTTAAAACTATGTGCATTAGCTGAAACACGATTTCTTTCAATTTCAATTTATTGTCCGGGGCCTTGATCCAAGCTCGTAAGCCCCCTTTTATTTTACCCATCAACAATCAACTTATTGTTCAGTCTATGCCTTGCAGCTGGCGTTTGCTGATTGGCATTGTTCCCTAATTACAATGGTTAAAAACAATGTAAAACAATAAAACTGATCATTTTAGAGTCCTGTAACTCCAGGCTTGACCCATGGCTTGGTCTGTTTAAGATTTGTGGCAAGTTATTTAGCCCGTCAGGGGATACTGTGTCTACATATGGTCTTTAAGGATAAAGAACCAGGATATTTCTGGCTTAGATCATGTTTCAGATTTTAGGTAAGTGCAGTAGTTTTTTTTGAAACAGTGGCAGAATAACAACGACAACAACAATAAGCACAACAAGAGGTGAACAGTTTTCAAATTTACGTGTGGTGCCTACCTTTACTGTTGTACAGAATTGGATAATTTTTGGTATAAATATACCTTCCATACCTATTTACTATCTGGCCAAGTTTCGTTGAAAAATATTGAATAGGAATGGAGATATTAGTTTTTTTAGTTTTGCTGGAGCAAACCACTTCAACCATACTCAACCATCCTTCAACCATACTCGGATGATACATTTCCAATCAAGTTTTGATTTCAACTATTCTTTGCTAGGGAAATGGTCTAATTTCATCCTATTTAATTAGGTTTCGGGATGGAGAGGGATTGGTGAGTCACTAGGATGGAGAGGGACAATTTTGCTAGGAACGACCCGAAATATTTTACATGTCACAAATTACGTGAGCACAAGCCTATTTCCTGGGACCCTCTCTTGCCAAATACACAGGGGTCAGCCAAAGCCAGACTTGAATAGGCACTATCCGATAAGCTAATCTTAACAATCCTATTTGTTTACATCCATTTTTGTAGAACTATTTGATACTTTATCTTTGAACTTGATCCCCATTCTAATCAACATTTAACGAACTACTGCTGTACTTTGTTAACTACAAAAAGGTTCTTACCTGTGATTCTTTCCAGTTCCTTTGCTTTCCAAAAATGGCAACAAGATCCACATAGTGAGGAAATTCAAAGCTGAAATGTCTTATATCATCATATTCCATAAAAACCGATAGTTTATCAAGCTGTAAAACTTCTTCCTCAGTAAACTGATGACCGGACAATAATGTTTGCTGCAAGTAAGTTCCATAAATTGATAGAGAGCAAAACTCTATGTGCAAGATTATACCAGATTAAACCAGATTGAACAGTCATAGTTGTGAATTACTCAATCCAGATTCTTTAAGATTTCCAAAAAGCTAGGTTTACGTACAAAACATTTTTTTCATAATAAAGTCTTCCAAAATTATTATGTATATGACTGACAGGGTAATGAGCAGCCCTGTATCGTGGGCAACAAATACTAATTCTACTTTAACACTGATAAATTTGAAGTTTGCATGCGTACTACATTAACAGCGTTGTTCTCAAACACGCTAACCGCAAGCAGTAACCCCTGTGCGCAACGCATTATTGTGTCAGTGTGCACCCCCTCAGAGGACACATCGCCCCTGACAACACTCGTCTCTCTCGCCCACCCTTCCGCTTGGCAATGTCAGTTGGGCGGAGCGTCTTGCTCAAGAGCCAGACTGGCTTGAGGCTCACACGTCCCATACAGATAAAACATCAGTTTGAAGCAAGTGAGTTTCCGACTAAATCAGTTGTGTGTGGGGGGGGGGGGCAATCCGGGGCAACTTCTAACATCACCCCCACCATAGCAGCAAAAGCGTAACTATGCCATTGTACTTATTAAGTACACTCTTTATGTCCCCACACCTGAACTACTTTGTTCCATACTGGATGCCACAGATCACAACATTCTCGAAACGGTTCAGCAGCGAGCTAGGAGAGTAGTCTCATTGGCTTTCAGGGCTTGAAAACTCTGAAAGCTGTTGGCAGGTTGCTGTAATGCAACATCCCCCTGACTAAGTCATACACGACTTCCAATAGGAACTGTTCAGTATAAATCTTCTTACAACCAGAAATAAAACATGTTACAAGCTCTTCAAGACCTACACCCACATACTGACAGTTTCTTCTGTGCCAACAAAGTTGTTAACCACCAGAGAGTATATATTTTGGGTATGCTCAACAAATATCCCCACCAATTTCCTTTTGAAGTCTGTATTCTATAACTTATATTGTCTCTGTTAATGCAACAGTAAAACATCTGAAAACATTACTTACCTGCTTGATGCGTTGCCATAAATAATCCTTCATCTCTGTTGGCCAATTTAATTTGCCAAATATCTCTAAGCAACTCCAAAATTCAGATTCCTCCATCGATTTGACTTCAGCTATTGTTAAAGTTAGGGCAGCTGCACCAACAGAGCGGACAGCATCACATGATAAACTGGATTCTAGGAATAATTGAAAAGTATGACCTTTTGAACATAGCTGCATGATGTACGCTACTGATAGCTATTATTTACCTGAATTTAATTGCATCGAGTTGAATATCGCTTGCCGGGAACGAAGTAAAATTGTATCTATGGCTTGCTTCATGTCATGGTTTTGAAGCATTGTATAACAAACCTATGAACACAGTCAAAGTTTAATGTATTGTATTTTAATAAAAGTAAAGTTTAATATACTATCACTGAGTGGAATAACCTGCCGAAAGAAGTGTGTGAATAACTCAAAACTCTCCAAATTTAAATCGACTATTAGGAGAGTTACCTGCCGTAAGATTATGACGGTATTAGTGAAACCTGCTAGTTTTTCCTTTATGGTATTTCTGCTGCTTTACCTTACTTTTTGTGCACATTATTTTGAATTTTATCTTAGTCATTACCATGTTTCGTCACAAGCCCAGACCCTACCACACCCAGGTGAGAAGGAAAAAAAAAAGACTCCAAACTGCATTGAGTTTTCTAGGTTAAAACATTTACTATCACTATTCTGGGGCATCTATTACACAAACGTCTTTTTTCTGTTAAGAAATTTTTCTTTGTCATCAGAGTGACCATCTGTTCACCACCCTACTTTCCCAATTTGTAGTTTTAAATCGTTAAAGTGTTAGTAACATCTGAAAGGTACTACCGTTGGAAATAACATAGATGACTCAGAAGCTGGCCAGCCATCTTCTGTCTTCTGATAAAGCTTAATGAAATAATCAGATAATCCTTGAAGGGCTGACTGGAAATAAATTATTAAATTAATGCGCCATTTTAAACACACAAAAATAAAGATTAGACAAAGCTAATGTTATTTCCTAAACATGACTTTTGGCAGAAAAAAATTATATTGGGGTCTTCTGCAGCAAAGGTTGCATTTTCCTGTACTGGAATACGTAGAAAGGCGAGCCTTCATTCACAGGAATATTTAAAAATTAAGTATCACATGCAAAATATTTTAAATTCTCCAACAAAGTTATTTATTATCAGCACAAAACTAACCAGCAAAATTTCTTCGACCCATGATGAAGGTGCAATTGAAAGATTGTGTTGGTGGTTAGATGGGATGAGAGCTCTCAGGGCTTAAAGGTATCAATAACGTGCCAAATTACCAACAGACATGAACACCTGGGTCACCATGTTAAGCAGCATAAGGCATTGTAATGAACTACCATTACAAGTGCATGTATTAGCAACTGATATGTTTTAAGTGGGATGATCGAGGTGGGGTATCTTCTCTGTCAGAGTGGTCCATCCATGGAACTCTCTCCCTAGGGAGGCAATACAGGCGTCTTCAGCCGACCGTTTTAAGTTTCAGTTGAGGAAAACTGGCCTCCGAAGTTTCTTGAAGAGACCAGAGTTTGTATGTGAATGATGCCGTTCATTCATTTTTTTTTTAATCATTATATGACAAGGACTAGAGTAAGCGGTTTCACCCTTCTAGTGCCCTACCACCTTTGTGTGGTTAAACCTTTTATTATTATTATGATATTCCATGGCTTAAGAAGCTGTATACTCTCAAGAATCTTAAATTCTTTTCTGAAGTTATTGAAACGTGTACTACCACCAAACAAAAGAAAGCTGGAAGTCCCATCTATCAATTTGTTCACAGACTGATTATGTGCATTTCTATTGCAGTAGTGCAAAGGATTGGGATGATACAACCACGTGGGAGTTCGCTTTAATTAGTAATGACGTTACCCTGGGAAATTACAAACCCCTAATTCCTAATTAGATGTTTTAATTTTCACACAATTGAAAAAAAGTAGTTGGGGACTACTTAATATAGAACCTTTGTGTCTGGTGTTCAACACTAAAAGTAAACAGGACAACATAACTTAAGACACCGAGTTGTAATTGGTGTGCAGAGTCTTAACTTAAAAAAAAAACAAACAAAAAAACGATCAGTTCATTTTTTTACAAGGGCGTGATAGGCTACTGCCTTTTTTTTATAACTTGATTACAGTAAAGGGGAAGCAGAAGATAGGTAAGCTACAGGAAGTCTGATGATTTACCTATCTCTTTTAGCATTCTTAACTTACCATGTTAATGTGTAACAATTCTCCGGGTGTGAGTAGTAAGAACAGCAAACCAGACAATATATATAAATCATCTTCATCCCAATTTGCAAGTGAACTTTTCAGGGAAAACAAAACAATAAATTATTTAAAAGAAGAAAAAAACAAATGAATAAAGTTTAATATCAATTAGCTCTCACCCACAAAGATGTCTGGACAGACTGTTTCGCCCTTGTTTGGGCTCGTCAGTAAAATTGGTAAAAATTGTCCTAGGTCTGGGTGTTAACCATTCAGTAGAATGAAGCCACAAACAAGCAGACATTTCGGCTATTTCGCTTGCTGAAACCGTATTCGTTTCGCCCTTGTCAAAGTTTAATACTGTATTCCATCTACCTACTGAACCTGAGCTGATTTGCATAATTTCTTCTGCAAAATTGATTGACTGAGGAGAGGGCTGTCGTGTGATAATTTCATTAACAAAATGGTTTTAGCAGATTATTTTTTGAACTAGCTAAACAATGTGCGTGCATTTTCCGACTATTTTCACATTGTGTGCTAAAACTGCACGTTTTCCATTAACTGTTTAATGGCTCTCAATTTAGACATGCGTA
>JAHWFP010119721.1:6352-19991 GCA_023313725.1 Lithobius niger | reverse complement strand
CATGTGGATGTTTTCATTCTGAGTACTGTAAGTTGAAACTTTCGTTAGCGTTGTTCACATAGTAGAACTCCGGATTTTTTTTAAATAATAAAAATGTAGGACTATGGTCCTAATTATATTTCTGATCAATAATTTGCAATATAATTATTACGTCTGCAAATTTTTATACTCCTAGACTGCATAGTTTTTTAATTACAATTAATTTTCGTGAGGCATGCAACTGGTTCATGGCAGCCATATTGCGGCCATAGGCTTTCTCAGTCGAGAATTGAAAAAATGGTCTAGGCCTAAAAGGGTTAATCCATTGTCACTCATGCATCTGGCCAGCTTTAGTGCTTCTCCTCAGCAGGATTTGAACCAGATTTTTGGTAGGTGCAGTTACTGGTGCAGTGAAGCCCACCACACCTAGCTAATATACCTCCTTCGCACATACTTACCAATTACCGTTCTTTCAACTGGTTTACCAAGACGCTCTTCAATTCCAACTTACTTCTACGTGACATTGCTCTAAGCTCGGCTTCCAAAAGTTCCAACATCAGTGACTCCACAAGACACATTTCACGGAACCAACCACTTTACGAGCCTAAAATCCTCTTTCGTGGTCTGATTCCCTCCCTTGCTCCTCACCCTGACACCTTCTGGAAACCGAAGGAACATCATCCCAAGCAAAACAAGGCTCCGTTCAAACAACAATCCCAGAAGTCCCCCAACCTTAATCGCAAAGATGACGGCATCAGACAACCTTTTTACCGTCCTCCCAATTGCAACTCTGTTTCCGGAAGTCGTCCTCAAAACGTCAATCAGCCTTTTCGTGGGAAATTCCCCAGCAGAGGGAAATCTGGCAACTTCAAACGAAGCTCAACTCTGGACCGCCATAGTCGCTACTCCTCTCCTGGCTCCAAAAGCAAATCTCGAAGAAGTCAGTGACGCCTCACAAGTCACCTCAATCCCAGTCAGTGGTAGCCTTCGCCACTTACTTCTGGCCTCGAAAAAGCTAACCTCCAACCCTTTCTTCTCTATCATTTCCGACGGTTTTCGGCCTACATTCTTGGGCAAACCACCCCTCGTTTCTCCCCCTCCTTGGAAGTTTGCTCCAACACTTCCCAGTACCTTTCAACAGAAGTAGACGAATTACTCTTAAAGAAAGCCATCCGAATATGCCCAAACCCAGTCCGAAAAGGATTTTACAGCTCAGTCTTCTCAGATCAAAAAAATCCGGAGGATTGCGGCTCGTCTTCAACCTAAAACCTTTGAACTGCCTCATGGAAAACCACCACTTCAAGATGGAAACATTAGAAAGTATCCGACAGTCTCTCAAAAACAATGAATGGACACTCTCCATAGACCTACAAGATGCCTACCTTCATGTCCCGCTTCGTGCTTACGTATTTCACCTCTTTTCATTCATGTACAACGAAAACGTTTTTGAATGCGAATGCCTGTCGTTCTTCCTCAACTCTGCACCCAGAATATTCACGCCAGTCCTGAAACCCGTTCAAGCGCACCTACACCAATCTTAAGTCATCAGACGTGCTTATCTGGACAATTGGCTTTTGAACGTCACAACAATTAATTCTCAACCGTGAATTCAACATGAATGTACTAAATCAGCTCAGCTTCGGGATAAATCTAAAAAAGTCTCGACTCACCCCTGCCCAAGACTTCATTTTCCTCGGGGCTTCATTCATCCTCGTCTCTGCAACAACCTCACCTTCACCAGAGAAGATCTTCTAAATCACGCTAGAGAGTTTCGGCAAACCAACCATCACACTCTACAAGACCTAAATTCCCTAGTAGGGAAAATGGGCACCATGGCTAATCTTTTCCCTTACGGCATATGGATGACTCGACCATTTCATTACTTTTGGATAGACATTTGGGGCGCCACTCAACTACCAGAGAATGCTGCAAAGCCTATAAACGAAAACTTCCCCTTTGAAAGCTTCGTATGGTGGGCAGACATCAAAACATGTCCAATCCGTCCTTCACCACGAACCTATCTCAGATCTCCACCACCTGACGGATGCATCCGAAGAACGGTGGGGAGCCCATTTCGATCTCCACGAAGCATCATGAACAAGGTCTCCTCCCTCCCCCCAACACTCAGGACCACATAAATGTACTAGAAATGAAAGCAATCCTCAACCAGGGTTCCTACCAACCTGAAAAACTCGGGGAATTCTCTGATTTTTTTACAAAAAAACCTGGAAAACTCGGGGAAAAAATTAAGCTTTTAAAATAATGTATTCCCCATCTAAAAGCTTCAGCCTGTTTAACACAAAACTGGTAAAATTGTGAAAAAAAATCCTTCCTAAAATTACAGTAAATAGCCTGGAAAATGACTTCATCTACTCTGGAAAACCTGGAAAACTTGGGTAAACTGATTTCGGTATTTTGGTGGGAATCCTGTCAGCTCTCTTCTACACTTCCAGCACTTAATTTCAGGCAAAGTACTCCAAGTCCACTCTGACAAATCAACAGCTGTAGCCTACATTCTGAAAAAGGCAGAACCCGATTATGCCAACTCCATCAAATCGAATCAGCCATTTTCAATGTATGCTGAGCCCTAAAAACAACCCTTCTTCCTCTTCACATTCCGGGCAACTGGAATGTCATAGCGGATGCCTTATCTCGCTAAAAAACCTCCTTTAGGTGAATGGATTCTAAAGAAATCCATTTGCGAATCTCTCTTCGTAACTTGGGGAACTCTGATGGTCGACTTATTCGCCACGAAGCACAATGCCAGACTTTCCAAATTCATCAGCCCCCTCCTGGACAGTCAAGCTTGGGCAGTGGATGCACTAACCTTCCCATTGAAGAATCTTTACGCATAACTTTTCCCACCGTTCACTCTTCTTCCACACGTCCTGCAAAAAATTGAACAAACTCCAGGCCAATTCCTCCTGATCGCACCAAACTGGCTGGCATCTCCTTGGTTCCCCCGTCTTTCTAAGCCACAACGCCTGTCAGGACTCAACATCGACCGGTTTGACAACATCAGGGTCACCGCTCATGAACTAAGGGCACTCTCCGTCTGGGAGCCATCTTCACAGCCAGGTGTGTCGTCGAATCCCCTAAGCAATTTTCAAGACTGAAGCAAGACCCTCCTCAAAAAACAGCCCTTTTCAGGGCAACCACATTTTATGAAAGAGAACCAAATTCACTGTTTCAATAAAGCGCTAAGTTATTAAAACTTTTGGGGGAACCAGCTCATAACCTCAGGGTAACCCGTTGTGTGACACCCGCCACCTAAAATTGATGAGGTATACTGTAAATGCAAGAGCCGGGGCACTTATTCATGGAAATAGTAGCTGTGCACTAGACTAAACTGACATGAATTTATATGGTGCTTAACTAGCTCCGTAGAATAAATAACATTACATATAAAACAAATAACATTACATATAAAATAAATACATTTCATTAGGTTTAATGAAAGTTTCCCTCCGCCGTTAACAACAAACCAGGACCCGTTATCAGTTTGTCTGTTTATTAGTATAAGACAACGCTTTTTGTGTTGCTTACGTATTTTTTTTTTTTAAATCCATACAGGAGCAAATAGCCAAACACGCTGAGTCGACCCAAGCTCAAGCTACTAGTGCAAGTGCCTCTGCTGACGGTGCTGGTAAGTTACTCGTGTCAAGAACAGAATATCTGTAGGAATTAATTGGAATCAAGTGCCAGTTCTAAAGATTTATTCAGTCATGGGATCCGGCCCCAACCAAAATACTACATCCTTGGTTTGCTTTTATGTCATATTCTGTATTTTATTTTACATTATATGCAACGTTGTCCTTTAACAGCAAAATAGTGACCACAGGTCCTTATTTTATTACTGCCATTATCAATGTACTTCCCTTCTGCCATGGTGGTTCGGAAGGCCAGTTCCTCCCTGACCTCTTTCTCCAAGTACAGGGTTCAGACAAAACCTGGAAAACCTGGAAATCTCAGGGAAATGAAAATAGAGCCAAAAGCTCAGGGAAATTACAGGGAAAACAAGAAATTGTTTAAAAATCAGGGAAAAGACAGGGAAATTTGAAAAAAATGCTTTTGTGTCTGATCTGTAAGTTCCATTGAATTAGCAGATCAGAAACAAAATTCTAGGCTAGTAGCAAATATTTTAATTTGTGCTTTAATATGTTCAAGTATTTTAGATATTACTTCAGTAAACCAAATCTTATAGGCTGGTACCAATATCTGTGATGAAAATGCGTTTAGTACCGTCTGGACTAATCTCTAAACAGCTATTTTCTGGGATGTTGGATTATCTTCGTACAAATATTAATGAAAACATTAGCTAGTGCCTGTTTCCCTAACTAAACGTCTTGTAAACACCTGGAAATTGCCATTGAGTGCACCTGGAAAACCTGGAAATGTCAGGGAAATTGAGAATTAAAAATCCTGAAGTAATTGCCCCAAATTAGCAGGTTTACTCCTATTGCATGTGTGTGGGGGTGCCAGGAAGTTAGGGATGTGCGATACTCGAAAAATTTGAGCCGAGCCGAGTATGCAACACGTACTCGAATGCGGCTCGCTGCTTGCATCCATACCTAAATCCGGTGAAAGTACGATAACTTCGCCAATTTTTGACTAATTTTGACGTTCAAATATACCAAATTCATCGTCTCGACGAGAGCTTTCTGCTGATGCAAATTAAAAGCTACTAGTTCAAACCATTTTAAAGTTATATCCGCAAAACCGGAAAACCAGTCGTACACTTTGACTCACACAGTCCGTTAAGCAGCATCTTAGTTGTTATTATACTAACAAATAAAAAAAGTCGCGTGCAAAATAAGTGTGTTAACCAAATGCTCGAACTCGGCTCGATACTCTATTCTTCTGTTGCAAACTCGGCTCGGCTCGACTTGAACTAAAATTATTCTACTCGCACACCCATACTGGACGTACTGGTGGATTTCTCCAGGTCATTTGATAGTCCTTAGGGATCTACTGCCTTAACGTTGGAGCAGGATCCTCCATAGCAATCTACCACTACTATGCGTACATCTTTGTGCTCAACTACTTTCCAAAGATTGTTCCCTGCAGGGTTTTTTGGTGGGTAATTTACACAGTCTGCCTGTACAAGAGTAAGTGGCGGCGATGGTTAAGTCGTGCGAAACTCAGGATAATCCATGCAGCCCCTCCTTAGCAAAGAGTGTACAAGTCTTTTTACTTAGAACAAAAACGGAGCCTACGTAGCAAATCTGGCAGCCTTGTTTGAGAAATTTTTCTTGTCACATCTGTACTTGGAAGCTTTAATGTTTTGTTCAAGATTTCCAAATGCATTAGCAGCATCAGACATTTTAGCAGACATATTAAAAACGAAAACACACACACACTACCACCACAGCAGAACACTTCAGTGAAACTTCAGAGTTCACAAAATTTTCGACGAGTCCTATCGTCTTCTTCAGACCAAAATATATACTGTAAAAACGAAAAAGCACTACATCATATCACAATCGGCTGCTAGTAAACATTCGAAGCGCGGCACTAGTCTGCTGTACCACTGATCTTCGTTGTGTATTCGATCTGGATGCCCCACTTTTTACCCAAAGTGACGCCCAGTTCCGTCCTAACTAGATGGTTGATGTTGCAAAAGCTTTGGTTAGCTATGTTCATCAGTGGTCTATCATATTGTTTAAAACGTTTGATGGCAATATACTCCAACGCTCGGAGATGGTTGTCCTTCAAGACATTGGTTTTAATTAAGACTCTTGTCTTCTCCCACGCAATGGAATGTGATGTTCGGTGATGCCGTTTTTGCGGTTTTGTGGTCTAACAGGTTTTAGCAGGTTTGTTCAGAGCCTTTGGCATTCAGCGAGTCACGGTTTTGCACTTTTTTCTGACATGAGCAGTTTGTTGCAGGCTCCTTATGAACCCTTTAGGCTCAGCATCATTAGAAATGCTCTCAAAGAAGAAAGCTATGCTTGTGCCAGATGCAGTGAGTTAACTGACATAGCTTGTGGCAGAATTTTACTACTTATTGATTCTCGGTGTCACTTCTGCATGACCTACTGTTTCGGACGAAATGTTAATTCCCATAGTAAATGCAGCACCTGTTGTTAGCCCAGCTTTGGCATCATTGATAACTGGTGAACTAGAATGCCTCCAATGTCCTTTACAGTAATTGTGGTTGTTTCTTCGGAGTGCGTGCGCTCTAGATTTTTGAAAAGGGCAAGCGATGCCGTTTCGGCCTTTCAATCATACTGCCAGGCCTGTCACGTGCCATGGTGTTGTTTCGGTATGCTTATGAAAACACTTCCATCAGCACTGACATCGTACATTATTATGGTAAATTGCGAGAGATCCCTAGACATAGCAAAAACGAGAATACATTCGGGTCAGTCAGTGATAGACTGCATGAGGTGTGTGTTCTGTAGTCAGATAGGCGAAATATGGATGGAGAGAAGGTGCTTACTTTCAGGGTGCACATTGGAGCATGACAACTGCCAGCTTTTTGTAAGGGAATTAATAAGTTATCCAGCAATATGCTATTAGTATTGGAAGTATGTTAACAACACAAACCACTAAAATTATAAAACAAACTGCCAAAATTGGCACTTAAACATTTTACTGTTCTGTTAGTATAGGGTCCTGTTAAAAAAAAAGTGGGATATGGCTCTGATGGAGTCAGTTGATGCCTACATTTTTTCAAATTAAAAGTTTGTGCAAATATGTATGCTTTGGCAACCGTACGGTCTACATTATAATTAACTTTTGTGTTACAGGCCCTTCTCATTCTTCGGCAGGTCTGATGAGAACGAAGTCCATGAACCGCCAGAAATTAGTAGCCCACTCCACGGCAATGGAGGCAATCCAGGCTGAAGTGGAGCCCATAGATGAGGAGGAAGATGTTCCGTAAGTTGGAATGATGTTGCTTTGATTGACTGATTTTTATTTTGCAGGGAAAAGTGTTGCAATTAGACCATTTAAAAAAAGTAAGTTGTTTCTCGGGCGAAAAAAAATTTTTCAATGCGGGCGGGCGGTTTTTTTTTTTTACATTTTATTTTTTTAACCACACCAACAACAATAATTGCTGTTAAGAGTAATAATATATAGTAGTAATAATGATATACTCTGATCCCTATTGTTGGTGTGGTGCTCGTGATGGTTTTTTTTTTGGTTTTTTGGTCTGGTGTCTCGTAATCGTATTTTGTTGCAAGCGCGCCGGTAAATAGCAAGGAAAAAGAAGAAAAAAAGGTCCGTGCGGCGGCTTTTAGGCGGTGCGGCGATGCCTGAGAAACAACTTTTTTTTTTTTAAATGGCCTTATATCTGATTTTTTATATGAAAAAAACCATGCGGGTGTTATTTTGGCAATTTTGCTAAAAGGGTAGAAGTTTTTTGATGACGTTCATTTCATTCCAATACAGTTAAACCTCGTTATAACAATACCTCTTACAACAATAAACCTGTTATAAAAATGCAGTTTTTGAGGCTCATCAAGCAACAATGCATGCAAAAGTGATGGTTTATAACGATAAACCTGATATAACATTCTGTTTCCAAACTCCCATCGACTATCGTTATAAAGAGGTTTCACAATATAAGACTAAGATAATGAATTGACTTAACTTTACAAATTCCTAGTAACTTGAAAAGTAATATTTTCACCTTCTTTCAAAAATGCTTCCTTTTAGAAACAATATTTCTTTTGAATATTTGAATTACGATTTAATTGTCCAAAACATCACTACTTTCATGCTACCACATGCTTCACCTTTTGAGATTGAATGTTTAATATGGAAAGATTTCTTAAAGTGATGGAAACTCTCAAAGTCAAAATCGGCAATTTAACATTTAAAAAAATATAAACAGTACTCTGTGTACAAACACCGCTAGTTACAGATGAGTTTACAGTTTTGGTCGCTGTAAACAAAAAAAAAGTCGGGGCAGGGGTTTGGACCCCATGTGGGCAAGGCTTTAGAAACAGTTTTTTAACAGCCTAAAATAATTAGGGATATTGACATTCGTCAAGAAATCTGATGAATGTATATTTAAAGTTTTATGCTGTCCAACAAGGTAATTTTGAGTTTTTTTTGGTTTACTTTTTATGCCGTTTATTACAGGCCCGGTGGAATTCCAGCTAGGAATGCAAAAGGCGAACGTCTCCTGCTCTACGTCGGTATCATTGACATCCTACAGAGTTACCGTCTCAGGAAGAAACTTGAACACACGTGGAAAGCCATGCTGCATGACGGGGTTAGTAATCTTCTGAAATTGATAGACCTAGTAGGGAAAAATTGACTCCATGTTTACAGTTTATATTATCCAAAAATTGTATTTACTTTACACTTGAATTCTAACAAATACATTCATAGCTATGAAAATTTGGCTGGTTTCCCGTTGATTGTATTGTTGTCCTTCTGAGGATTTTGGGTTCGATTCCCATTGAGGACAGTAATCATGTAAAAGTTTTAATTTTGTTAGCAACTGGCAGTTTTGTAAATGCATATTGATGCAAGTACGTATTTTGATGACCTAATACTCTCTGCTAGACATTTACCTAGCATGAACATTTGTGCCATTTGTTGGATGAAATTTGTTTTACCATTCATTTAATAAATATTAATTTTAAAGTTGGCATCCAACAAATTAATAGCTTTCAGCTAATTGGAAAGTATCGAATACCAGAGGGTTGGTATCTGGCTCCTGTACTGTATTGATGCCTTGATGTTAGGACAGTTACAAGCATTGTTTATTGTTTACTTATGTTCGCAAGCCCGTATGTATTGAAGGGACTTACCTTCCAAATATGATAACATCAGTTTTCACTTTCCTCAAAAATGCTCACTTTTAATTTTGTGCTTATTTCCGTTAAATATAGCTTAATATTCAAATTAAAGCTTTGATTTGTTCTGCCCTGGTTTCCCATAGGGATGCGCCGTATACAAAATTTACCGAATATACAACCGAATACTTATGTTGCCGAATACCGAATATATAACCGAATACTCAACTTGCCGAATACCGAATATACAACCGAATAGTTAAACTGCCGAATACCGAATTATTCGGTTCTGTGCCGAATAATGGCCGAATACCTAATCATTCGACGGAATATTTGACCGAATACGTGTAATTTAAACATATTTGATCATTTTTTTTCCTTCTTTTAGAAATGTCAGAAGACAATTCCTCACAAACCAAAAAGTAAATGCTTAGCTTAACGTTCCTACATTCACACAATTACATAAATTTTACTAAAAAATATTCGGCGAATACCAACAAATCTTAATACTATTCGGCCAAAATCAGTATTCGGCCGAATACAGAATAGCACTATTCGGCAAAAATCAGTATTCGGCCGAATGCCGAACACTTGAATTTTTGGCCGAATACCAAATAATTACTGAATATTCGGTGCATCCCTAGTTTTCCACCATTCTTGCAATTACAACTATGATCCACTTTACTTTTTGTTTTGGACACAAATAGATCAAGTTCTGGCTATAAATCAATTTTAGAATTTGGCAGCAAAAAGATATCGCACGAAGACCCCATAAGTGTAAACAGACCCATCAAGGTTTCGCCATAAGTCGGAGCCAAAATGGATGCCACTAAGTTTGTGGTTACCGAGGTGTTTAGTTAAAGTTGACTGATGAGAGTTAGGATGGAAAATTAGATGGCATCCATTTAGTGCTATAACGGTTATCCGTTTAAACGAAAATTTACGGGT
Organism: Lithobius niger; assembly: GCA_023313725.1. Lineage (NCBI taxonomy): Eukaryota > Metazoa > Arthropoda > Chilopoda > Lithobiomorpha > Lithobiidae > Lithobius > Lithobius niger. Next base: position 10,311 of record JAHWFP010119721.1, on the reverse strand, counting down.
ATACGTTTTTCTATATTGCTAAACGAGTAACCGAATCTGATTATTTACCTCGCAACAGCAGAAAGTTTTAATTCAGTAAACGTTATTTTGTGACTTTATTTGGTAGTTAATGTTAAAACTACCAGAATATTAGCTGCTTTCGTTGCATCCAACTTGTTCAGCAGCTGTAAAACCTGAACTTCCGGTTTTGGTGGTGAAATCGAAACCAGCTTCGGTTAGGCTTAAGTCGCGACAGGTCTTAACCGCGCTCACCGGAAACGTAGTGGGACACTGCAGAATAGATGAAATATTATCACCACGTAAGCCAATTAAACAATTAAAACTTTTTTTTAAACAATTGTTTACAAATTGTTCAAAACAACTAATCATTGGATGGTTAACAAAGCTAAAATTCCAAAGCGTGCCGACTGATCGATATTGTAAAACAATTGCAAATGTGTGAGGATTTTTTAATTTATGCTATTGTTTAACTTTGTTTTATTTCAGAATAAATACGATTTGTTTACATAACGTGCGATTCGGGTTGCTTAATTTTTTTTTATTTATAAACGTAGTTATTGAAATTTATGTTGACTTTTTTTTGTCGTTTGTTGCGTTGTTGTTATTAACGTTAGATTTTTCACGGTTTTCGGTTAACCGAACGTTTAATTAGGTCGTTTAAACGTTTAGCAAATTACACGGAAACTGCTAGCACTACATCCATTTTGGTTCTAATGTTACTACTTTATGTGACAAAAAATTGGTGTGGGGGCCTTTACCTTCATTGGTTTTATGTATAATATCAACTCCTTTGTTTTATGGTTTTATGTATAATATCAACTCCTTTGTTTTATGGTTTTATGTATAATATCAACTCCTTTGTTTTATGGTTTTCCTTTAATAAAAGTATTCGTAGAATAGAAGATACTATGTTACAGAATGCCAGCGTTCTTGCACCCACTCAACCCAACCCCTAGATCCAAACCAACACAACATAAAGTCCAGCCAGAACTTAAAGGTAGTGACAGAATGAGCAGAGACAACAGTAGCAGGGAGGTCATTACAGGGCTTGCACCACATGTTCATAAAAAAACGGTGACTGATGTTACAATGTGAGAGGCCACCATGTTGTCTGAAATCAGGGCCCCTAGTGACAGTTGGTTCTCTTAGAGGCTTTAGCATCAAGTTGGGTGTTAAGGTCCGATAAGTGAGAATATGGATCCCCACAAAGAAATCTTTGGTCTGTAGTAAGATTACATTTATTTTGGGGTTTTTGGTAAGGAAGGTGCTTCATGGGAAAGCAACATTTGGTTTGGTGACTCTGGCAAGAATCAAGTCAAGTGTGAAACTTGGGAGGAATCTACCAAGACACCAAGATCTAAATGTGAAAAATCTTACAGCTTGTATTGATCGTGTAAGTATGACGCGGATCATTGTACCCAAAGTGCAAGACGACACACTCGTCAGGTTTAGTTCCAGGGCACTAGTGGTTGACCAGCTGTGAACACCATCGATGTTTTTTGCAAGAGAGCGTTAAGAAAAGACGATAACACAAGTTAAAGATCATCAGCCAACCTTCTATAGAAAGAATGGATGATACTGGAGGGATCTAACAGAAAAATATTATAGTGAAGCGAGTCAGATACTAAACCCTGTGGAACCCCCGAAATTGCTTGGGAGGTTTGCCTTCGGTGATAAACTTGGAAATGGTAGTGTTAGGAAAATTGACGAGAAAGGCGACTTGGGTGTCGACACCAAAGTTAGTGTTTGTGGTCCAGTCGATACAAGAAATAATGTCATTGATGGGTGGGTTGTCTGCTTGCCGTAAGTTAATGCACAGAGGGTGAATTCTATGACGTAATAGTCAATCTTGGTATCAAAGGAGAGGTTGAAACCGAAGTTCTTACGTAGCCCACAAAGTTGGTTGTGAGCTACATATGAAAATGTAATTGTAAATCGTTTCTTGAACACCCTAATGAAAATCTTAGCTGTCTTATTATTAATGGTTGCTGATTAATTATATTTCCAAAAAAGCACCCGTTGCATTACATTTGGTTGTAAAACGGAAGGAAGTGAGCATGATAATTTACAAGTGCAATACTGTATAACGATTTAATTGTGAAACGGAATTAATAAGTTAACCGAGGTGTCAGTCAATTAACGTTGAGTGATCAGGGTTGAGAAGGAAAACTTGGTGGTAGCCATTTTGGCTCTGATATTATTACTTTATATGACGAAAACTTGATGGGTCCCTAGGGGTGTGTGAGCCTCGAAAGTTTCGAGTTTGAATTGAGTTTCTTTTTTGCTGAAACTCGACTCGATTTATCTCAACCAAACTCGAATCCGATAAAAATGCGTCAACTTCGCCAATTTTTGACTGATTTTGTCGTTCAAATATACCAAATTCATGGTCACGATGAGAGCTTTCCAGTGGTAAAAATTAAAAGCCACTAGCTCAAACCATTTTAAAGTTATATCCTAAAAACTGGAAAACTAGTTGTGGACATTGGCCTGCGCAGTTCGTTGAGCAGCATCTTAGTTGTTATTACACTAACAAATAAAAAAAAAAAGACACTTGCAAAATAAGTGTGTTCACCAAATACTCGAACTCGCCTTGATACTCTATTCTTCTGTTGCAAACTCGGCTCGACACGATTCGAATTAAAATTATTCTACTCGCACACCCCTACGGGTCCCGTTACCGTTACGGGGTATATGTATGATATCACCCCTGTTGGTTGTTTTCTGGTTTTGCTTTAGTGTAAGTATTGGTTGTGAGCTCCTTCTAAAAATGTAATTGTAAGTCGTTTCATGAACTGCCTAAAGAAAATCTTAATTTTAATTATATTTCCAAATTATAGTGCCAGTTGCATTAATGTGATTGTAAAGCAGAAACAAGTGAGCAGGATAAGTTACAATTACAAATAACAATGTTGCTAACGATTCTGTTCAACTTGAGGCTGGAATGCTACTAAGCCATGGAGTACAATTATTATGATCACAGATGGCGTGTTCCCAACGTTCACGAAATAGCATTACAAATTATTGCAATCTTTTCAGAAACCTCCCCAAACACTAAACCATAAAAGGCACCTACAAATGTGAACTGTATGTCAAATTTCATTATTTCAAGCATATCGATATCGTAAATTATTATTTTATCCGAGTGGGATAAACTATTGAAAATTCCATAACGGCTTCTACTCTGAAAGTTCGTCATTCTTGAAAAGTGATTGTTGAAAACAGATTGTTACGTACAATTTCAGAATAAAAATACTGTACCAGTAGACTCACGAAGCAGTGGATGAACCAGCACGAAAAATATAGGAGGCCACGCCATGCACGTGCGCAGATTTCGAACGCTGAATTCCACGGTGGCGATGTAGTTGACAAAAGTTTAAGTTGTGTAGGTTAGGCCTGATGAAGACAGACGTCGTCGGTCTGTTGAAAATTTGCAAGAATACTGGTACAGTATTTTTATTCTGAAATTGTGCGTAACAATCTGTTTTCAACAATCACTTTTCAAGAATGGGATAAACTAGTAGTAAGTAGTAATTATCACGAAATCAACGACGTTGAGATATCATTTTTTCAAATTGAAATCCTTTGCTCATAGCTCTGGAGCCGAATCTGGACTTTTTGTTGTCTACCCTGTAAACTCCGTCGATCGACACAATTTTCAAAGCTTTCTGTTGGATTAGTATGTAATTAAGGGTGTACCAATCACGTTTTTTCCTGCCGAACCGATTCCAAGCTGATCAGTCGAAAAATGACCGGTGTACTGAACCGATTGCTGATGCCGATCTTACCAAACCGATTGCCGATGCCGAACTTAACCGAACCGATCACCGATGCCGATCTTACCAAACCTGTGCTGATTTTACTGTACAGAAGACCTTTCCTAACTTTACCAAACTGGACACTAATGCTGATCATTCCAAACGAATAATCTAGACTAACAATTCCAGGTGCCAAGACAT
>JAHWFP010119720.1:0-15177 GCA_023313725.1 Lithobius niger | reverse complement strand
GGCTAACTGCGTGCGTGTGCATTGCCGTACATGTAAGCACGTTACAGCTTTGTATGATGCCTGACGTAAGGATAAACCACAGTGAGTGTAAACCGAGGAAAAATAAACCCTTTTCTTAATAGTAAAAGTACTACAAAACAACAGTTTAACAGTCACCAACAGTGAACAATATGAAACAAACAATTTTAGATAATGAGAAGTGCGTTGTTGTGTGCCCCGGCTGGTCCCCTTACTTCAGTGAGGGCCTGAGGCAACTGCTCATGGGTAATACGCCACTGCTGGCCAATGCTGGCAATTATGGCAGTAGTAAGTTAATGCTCTACTGGTTGATGCTCTACTCAACCAGTTTACTCTCTGCTATAATTGAACTACTGTAGTTTTAGTCAGAATCCAGGGTGGATTGATTTTAATCAAGCCGATTTAAATCAGTGATTTAAATCAAATGATTTTTATTAATATTAATCACTTCGATTTAAATCATGATTTAAATCACTGAGTTAAATCAAATGATTTTTATCAATAATAATACAGATTTAAATCAATGGTAATTTTTACCATTCCTGTAAACAAATCAGTTGGAATTACACCCTAAAAAATTTCCGGTTAAAGTTTTAGTTTCTCTTACGATCAGTATCACTGAACAGATGCTTATGGCGACAGTCTATTCTGTAGGTTTGGACTACGAAGAGGGTTTTCAGGATTTGGACATGTTCAGACAAAAGTGTATAAACAACCGGGAACAGACAAGGCTGGAAACCGAACTTATGTTTTGGCTGATAGCATTGAACAAAAAATTGACAAAGCAGTCATATATGCCCATGACTTGACTGAAGATTGATCAACTTAAAGTTGAAGCAGTTCTTTTTACCAATCTCATGACCTGCCAAATATTCAAATCTGAATCAGCCGTAACGTTTGAAATAAAAAATAAAAATTTAGCAAAACCTATAAATATATTTTCTATGCATTACCTGTGTATTCACCAAAATGATGTCCACAAATTATTCACCCCATAAAGAAATTAAATATAAAAAAAAACGAAAATAGATATTGAAAAACTGTAAAGTGCCAACTATTTATTAACTTAAAAAGTTTTTTTTTTTTTACGAAATATCTGGTGATGATGGCTTTGTAATAAACCCCCCACATGCGTCTCTTTTTTTTTTGCTTGGAGAATACACAGTCAAAAATCGATTTTTCCCAAAATTTTTTAAATCATATCTACTGATACTGCGTTTATTACCCTGTTTTTTCTTGTAGGAGGGGGGGGGGTGCATTAAAAAGGACAAAGTGTACACAAGAAAGGTAACTTGTGTGCAGGAATTACGGGATAAGATCACCCAGGCGATAAAAACTGAATCAACAGACATGCTTTAAAAACGTTTGGGGAGAAATCAATTTTCGACTGGATATTTTCTCCGAGCAACAAAAGGGGCGCATGCGCAGGTTTATTATGAAGCCATCATCACCAGAAATATTGTTGAAGAAAAACAACCTATTTTAGTTAATAAACAGTTGGCCCTTTACAGTTTTCCAAAACTTGTGTTCGCTTTTTTTTTTAATTTAATTTTTATGGGGTGAATAACTTGTGGACATCCTGTATATTCTCTCTGGTCACGTGTTTCAATTAAGAGCTGAATTAAGACCATTCATAGAAAGATTTATGCAATACGTACACTAGCACTTAAAAAATTTCCGCAAAATTACGCTGCAAGACCTGTTAATTTGTTTCCAGTTCTTTTAGCCGTAAACGTATCGGTGCAGTTCAAAGTCTAAAAATCGATTTGCATTATTCAATATTGTCAGAGTGAACCGAGGATTGAACTCACGTTCAGATTCGATTGTTGCAAACCTGCGTTCGTAACCGTTGATGGCATGAATTACGCATAACGTTCGTTTGTCGACAAACAACGTGATTTTACGAGACCTCGTGAAATTTGCATAATCCAGTAAGCGTGAACTATCCTCGGGTTGCCTCGGGTAATTCGGAGCAAAAGTGTTATTAATTATTCTATGTTTGCATTTCAGCGGAAACAGACATAGTGGCTCACCCTTGTGTTAGGCTAAGTGGTTTAGTATGGCAAATTCTTGTAGTGTAGTAGCGAAATACTAATAGTTTCTAAGACTGATATGTGTGATCAGTCGACTTGTATAGTTGAATTTGGGAAAGTGTGCTAACCCTTGTTTATAGTAGCAAGAATGTATAGGGTTGGGGAGGAGAATTTGTAACTCTAAAAAGTCCCTATTGAAACGTCTTAGACCCATTTCAATTAGTTCCGTCGGAGTTTTCAGAGGGCGCTACACGTTCCATCTGGTAATTTTTGCTCTTATTTCAGCCCAAATCTATATTACAACTAAGCTAAACTAATTAAGAATTAAATACAAGCTAGTTCCATTTAATTTAGTTCAATTTTACACTGAAAACTGAGTAGAAATTGTCGCATAAAACTAGTGGCCCCCTCTATAAACTTAGACGGAACTAATTGGAATGGTTCTAAGACGTTTCAGAATGGGTCTCAAGTTACAAATTCTCCTCCCAAACCCTATAAATTCTTGATAGTAGCTATAGCTCCCTTGCTGGTTTAAAATTTAGGCCAAAAAGTGTTGATTTAGCTAGATATGTTGAGTATTGTTAAATGTTGTGACTAAGGCCGGATATTACTGTAATCTTACTTCCATTGTGTTAATGTCACAAGCTAGGTATAAGAATAGCATCTGCTCTATTCCTTCCCTGTCCTATTGCGCCTCTTGACCTCAATAAACGTTTCATTCATTCATTCAATAGTGGCCGCAATCCTCGTATAGTTTATCTGGGGAAGAACGTTGATGCTATCGTGAATCTTGGCGGGCGACACACTAGCGTGTGTCTTAATACAAAGTAATTGCACAAAGGTATTCCATAACCGTAACCAACGCAAGCAAATCCTGCAGTGTGGGACCAATGTCCTTGTAAGCTCAAGCTCCCACAAATTCGACATCTTGAGGAACAGATTATAGCGTTGCAGGTAGGAAGGTCCACGTAAAGTTAAAAAAAAAACCCAAAAAAACGTGAAGCCGATAGCTTTATCTGCAGGAATGGGCAGGAAAGTACCTTCGTTTGGAATTAGATACAAACGGTTTGAAAAGAAACCACGCAAGAAGCGGCGCGCGAAAAACAATCCAAGAATTAAAAAAAGAAAGAAGCTAAACGAAAAAGTTGAAAAAAAAAAAAAAAAAAAACAGACAAGGACGATGGAACGCGTAGTGAAGCAGCAGGCAGCGCGCGTTCAAGAGGTGATGCACGGGCCTTGTCGCGAGCATGACAGCGCACGCGCTGGCAGTAAGGGGGCGGGGGCGTTACAATCCCACAAAAAATGGGGTCGCATTCGTAAGGGACCCCAAGGAGAACGAGCGGCAAGATGTCAGCATCTCCCCGTGAAGGTTCATTTGCAAGTGCGCGAGCTGGCCCAGGAGATTTATGTCATTCTTCTTTCTTTCGTTCTTTCTTTTATTCTTTTTCTTCCCCCTTCTTTTTTTTTTTTACGTACGCTCCTTCCTCGGTTGCCGGCAATTTTTATTATTTTTTTGTTGCAATAGTCCTAAAAACTCGACGAAAGCCTGTCTCTCTTAAATTCTCTCTCTTCTTTATGCTTTCTCCCCCCTCCTGCCCCGACATTTCCTCCCCCCCCCCCCCCCCCACACCTTTCACTTCGCGTTTTCCCGGTACTTGGTGCGCAATTTTCACGCATGACGGGTTAAAAGTCGCGATTTTACGTTGCGACCGCGTAAATTTTACGCCCCCATTTCTTCCTTGTAATGAATTTAAAAGTTGAAACATTACACTTGTTTAAGAAAGACGTAATACGTCCGTCGTCCGCTTGCCTACGTCTCCTTCCCTCCTCCACTCTCCCTTTTCTTTCTCTTCGTCCGTGCGTTCTTGTTTGTGTGAGCTGCCACAGTCTCATTGCTGCCCCAAAGGAACCGTGAATTAGGCTTCGCTGCCGAGCACGGCCGCTAAGCGTGAAGTGGTATTCGTGGGCTGCCCGACGCATGCCTGATATATGTACTGTATAAGGCGTTAGACGATGGAGTATAGCGGGTTTTTTTTTTTTTTTTGTTATATTTAACGGTTGGTTGGCCGAGACGCGAAATAGATTACTACCGCGGGTTTCATCCTATCGTTTTGGCCCTCGTAAAAAAAAATTAGCCGCAACATAAATTTGAACGACGCGCTACCAAATGACGTTGTTGGAATGGTGTGCCCTGAAAGAAGCCCCCCCCTACGCAAGACATAAAAATTATCACTCGTTTCGAAAGTATGAATTCGTGAGTTTTTGCCCAGTCGGGGAGTAACTTTTTGTAGCTACCTCACCCATTTACGAAGTCCAACGCCCGTCTCAACAAATTTACTGTTGAAGTCGCAACTGGCTTTAGTAAATCATATTGTAGCAACTCTAAACTCGAATCTAACGTTTTGAGAGTGTTTTGCAATGCGTGCGAAAGGGTGACTTAATAACTTTACTTTGTTCGCAGGTGATAGCAGCGAGATGGTTACCATTGTATTAGAGATATACACTACAGGGTGAGCAGTTGAGTTGTGACCCAGCTGGATAGTTAAAAGACTATCGAACGATATGTTATGAGACCCGGGTAATGTGATGAGGTCAAGAGGGGCGACTGATTGGACAATGGATGACCTTGCCAAATGTTATCAAGGTCATTAAACTGCTAACTTCTTAAATATGCATCACACACCATGAGTATAAATTAGGAATATGTAGGGAACAAAGAGACATTACCAATGCAAAAAAAAAAAAAAAAAACAGAACAAAAATAGGACTAGATTTGTAGGGCCTATGACTACGTAAATGGCTGCTTTCGACCCCTGAAAGCAGGCGATGCTTCCCTGCACGACGGAGTGTTTGAATGGAATGCCATTCAGGGGCCGAAAGTATGCCATTTCATGTACGTCATAATATGTCCTGCAAAACTATCTGATTTTTGTTCTCTTTTTTTTTGCATTGGTAATGTTTCTTTGTTCCCTGCATATTCCTAATTTATACTGATGGTCTATGATGCATATTTAAGAAGTTAGCAGTTGAATGACCTTGATAACATTTGGCAAGGTCATCCATTTCTTGTTCAATCAATGGCCCCTCTTGGCCTCATCACCCGGATCTCATAACATATCGTTCAGTAGTACTTTAGCTATCAAGCTGGGTCACAACTCAACTAATCACCCTGTATGAAGGGCACCGTGTAACCCTTGTAAAAATAAGTCGTAGAAAAACTTTGCTTTCTACCTACTCCCTCCTTAGACTTCGTTCATTGTTCATGAGGATGAGGTAAAATAGCACCTCAAAATGAGCCGAACTGACGAGATTATTCCAATATCTGCAGCTCAACCATGGCCTATAAGCTATGCGGCCCGGCTACCCTACAACAATATTAGAGGGGTAGGCAAAATGGCCGCCACGAATGGCCAATTTCATTTCTTCGAGGTCTGCTCGGGAATTGACCAAGCAATTCGCATCGGTGAATTTCAGTACGGATAGTCCCGCTATCTACTGCCAAATAGCGGCAACCGGCAAAAAAGATTAGTAAAGTCTGCGCAGCCTATCTTGAGTTCGCTGCAGAGCGAAGACAGATAATCGATTGTGCGTTTTTGGTAGCAGGGTGCCTTGTTGATATCCAAAATGGTTACAAAAACAATGGCGGCCTTCGATTAAAGCCGCTCCCTCCAGGAAGACGTAGCCGCTCATAAAATACTTCCATGACTCAAGATTCGCCGCGCACACAATAATTCAGTAACCTAGTCACAGTAATCACCCGGAAAATAGCTTACACGTACAAATAAATAAATTTCCGCATTTTTGCTACGTGAAATTTCTCGACTGTTCATAGCGCTTCAGTAAACAGCGACACGTTCGTTTATCTAGAAAGTGTTCCAAGGAAGGCAGCATTCTTGTACGGAAGGTGTCGACCTCGGTTGGCTAAATGAGGCAACAAGCCAAATCAATCGCACCGGCGGTGCTTTCGGCGGCCATATTGTCCAACCCAGCATCATACGTTATTTTTAATCCAAGATCCGTCTGTTATAGAGCCTGGCTTAACGAGTCATTTTCTGCCTCCATATGTAATGACCACCAATTTTACGACACAATCAGAGACCAGTTAACGAGTAAACGGAAACTGCTAAACGTACCCGTCAAAATATACATCAGGGCCACCTGAATTACGAGGGGATGTAGCAAATGAGACTCATGGCGATAAAGGGGGGGAGGGGGGGGGGAGATCTCCCAACTTGTTTTGCGAGTAACTTTCTCCACTCAAGTTCCAGCCAGGTCGAAGCATTTGACGTACGAAACGATGGTTGTGAAGCGAGAATTACTACCACAACGCTTTCGTCCAACTTTGAATCTGTCAACTGTTAACAGGGAAAGCCCTGGGACCTATAATATTGTCAGTGATTCCGAAGAACTCGTGCCTAATGTTGATTGCTAATTACCAACCTACTCCCTCATATAGAAGAGCGGATGAGCCTAAGAACTGTGTTGTCCTCCAACCTGTATGTTTCACTCCATCTAAATATTCGCCGGATAACTATGATTAAAGACTAATTCAAACCTATAACCATTCCTCCGCTCTAGTAAATAGCTTTAGATCTACACCTATAATCACCAAGGCTGAACTACGAATCTGGGCCGGATTAACGAATTCCTTGTGTTGTCCCTGGGCACCGTTTTCATTATGTCCTCCCCCACAAACTTTCATATTGTGAAGCTTATGTTTAAATTCTAAGAATTAGAAACAGAAACAGTTAAATAAACAGTTGAGCCTTTGGCTTTTCCGTCCTGACGGATTAAAAGGACATAAATCCTTCCGGTATATCGTGCGACCCGATGAGATTGCAGTTGGCAACATTTACAGGTCAGAGTTAATGTCGCCAAATCCCCTCGCACGCAAGAAAAAACAAGTAAATGATTGTGTTGGCTACATTTACATACGTTTGAACTAATGTCGCAAAACTGAGTCATGCAGGAAAGCCAACAGGGATTTATGTTCCTTTAACGAATTCCTTGTGTTGCCCTGGGCACCGTTTTCATTATGTCCTCCCCCACAAACTTTCATTTTGTGAAGCTAATGTTTAAATTCTAAAAATTAGAAACAGAAAGAGTTAATCTCAACGCCTTTGGATTTTCCATCCTTAACAGAAGCAGGCGTGGTATTATTTGATTCATTAAATTATTAATTTTACTTACAGAAACTGTTGTCGCACTTATACTAGGATAGGCCATTGCTGTCGGCCTTACTGGCACCATTACCAGTCAATCACATCATTCACTTTCATAATGTTCTTCTTTTGTTACACTTCATTCTTGAAAATTTCTCAATGACTTCTTCAAAATTTTGTTCCTGAACCAACTCTCAATTGCCATCAGAAACAGAGCTTGTATTCGGGGCTGCATGGTAGCTGTCCGAAGTTCATTTTTTATTGCAGAGACTCTGGAAATTATCGTTCACCTGCAGCGTTGATAACAGGAATTGCCAAGGTTATGCGAATAGCGTTGTTTACATTGGGATACGACGACTCTTACTTCGTTGCAGTTAATCACTTGAAGCATTGCTGTGAAGCCAGACTTTTACGTTTTTTGCTAATTTTGAATTTTGTTTACTTTCATATCGCACTTAAATAATTCCGTGATGCCCCTAATAAGAGTGATGGCCTTGGGCCCGCGCCCATTTTGCCCCGTGCCCACTTTGCCCATTGGTTAACCCGGCCCTGCTACGAATCAAGAGCATTGTTTCAAAGTTTTTGATAGTAAGCGACCAGTACGAAATATCCGCTAAGTCCAAGACTATAGTAATAAATTGCCCTTCACCCGCAAGACACTTATTGGTCCCGCCTAAAAAAAAGTTGCGTGTCAGGTGGAACTCCACGATGTCTTCCGACACCAAGTTGAAACACCAAGACACTCCGGACCATTTGTGCAATTAACGTCAGTTTCTTACCTTTTTTTTTTTTTTAATTTAAACTTTTGACGAGCCTTATGTCAGCCGAAGCAATTAAATGCTTGTATGGCTGAAACGGCTCAATTTTGAACATTACCAGATTTTTTTTAGAGAAGAAGAAATCTGGTAAAGGGAGGTGCCAGCCCGGGGATTCGATCCGGGAAACCTCCGATCATCGTCGGGGCCGAAAGATGGTCCAGAATTAGCCAGAATACATCCCATAGCTGCTGAAGGAGCATGGTAGCCTCTCACGCTACCCTGGCCGGCAGCCCTGGCAGGGACTTTGCCAAGGTCCCCTTTCCAGGGGTTCGACCAGATCCGCAAACCTCCAGCAACCAGGCTGAGCTCTCTCACCGCTCAGCCACGATGACCTATCGCTTTTCCTTCCGGGAATACGTCCGAGATCACCTCAGCCATGTACGAAAAGCCCTGGGGGACTATAATTCTTCCACACTCCAGAAGTGCTCTCAATCTTCAGAGTGGCGTTAAGCCAAGTACCACACACAGCCTTTTACCGGCTAAATCAACCTCGTACCCTTGCACGAGAAGCGCCCAGAGGGTGGTACAACTCGACATTGTTGGAAGGTTGGGTGATGCTCGCCCAAGACCCAAGTTTTCATATGGCCCCAGGATAGGGAGAGTATGAAATAACTAATACAGATGCCTTTTGGACTTACATGTCAGACTGCCTGAGCATGGAGTCGAACCCAAAAGCCGAGGTCTGTACCGCTGAGTCATACTGCCGTGCCTTTGGTTTGGTGGGTTCCCAATCATCATGGAATGTTGTGATACCGAACGCATCGTACGTCGCGTCACGAGGCAAGAGTAGAAGATCGTGGTCCACATCGTTCCCACTCGAAAGCTGCATGCTCCGGTAAAGGCGGAAAGCAGCCAGCAGAATTAGTATTAGGGCGCGTTTTTGCAACTACTCGCCTTTCCATTCTAGCAGCTAGAAATCATACGAAATTCCAACATGGCGGTGGTGTTAGCTCTGCCTACTCGCAACTCAAACGGTCAATAATGTGAGTTCAGAAGCGATTTGGGCAATTGTATCGTCTGGAGGAATTTTTTATCGTATTGTCACGAATTATAAGACTGTAGGCATTTACTCAAACGATGTCGGACACGGATTTAGCTAATCTAGGTATAGCGTTGTTACCATGGCAACGACATGTAACTTGCCATTCGCGATTAAATTCTAGCTGCGAATTTCAAGGCGAGTCGGGGCATAAACGTGACCTTAGAGATGGCGCCCAAATGCTCTGTTATCATGGCGTTCAGATTAGAAGTGATAAAATTTCATTTTGCGTCAGTCAAATGCAGTTTCAAAAACAGACGCCGAGCTCTATTTACCTCCAGTCGATTTATAGTCATGTCTAACTAACCTCCCCCCCAACAAATACAGACGCGGGGAGCGGGGGGGATGCGAACAAACAACACACGTGACGACAAAAGGAGTAGTCACGTGAACTCACTGCCGCCTTAGGTTTTCCTAATTTTAAATGTGAGACACAACTGCGCGGTAAAATTGCGTTGGGCCTCAGGCAAATCATTTTTCTAATAATAGATGTCCATCTCTATTTACCGACAGTGTATTTATAGCCGGATCTAATTAGACTACGAATGAATAATGGACGAGGCGACAAATATTGGAAACACGGTATAAGTTACCAAAATAGGCTGCATACATCATTTTTAATATTGGCATTTACGATTAATTTCCTGACGTCATCACGATGGCTAGGATAGAAGACCTAGGAAGACCTGTCTGTGCACAAAATGTTTCTTGATAATGAACTTCAGGGCCGGATTAAGTCTCATAGAAGCCTGGTGCTTAACATTTATTGTGGCCCTCTCCCCCCACCCCTCTCCCTCCGGTACCACAATAAATAAGGTACTATTTGTGTAGAAGTTTTTGAACAATAATTTCTTTTGTGAAAACAGTAAAAGAGAAATTTTTAAACATTTAAAATAGTACCTTATTTTATTTTTCCCGTGACCGTGAGGCACCCTTGGGGCTCTTTTTCGGTCAGTGGCCCGGTGCTTCAGCACCCAAAGCACCCCCCTTAATCCGGCCCGGATGAACTTAGGTGAGATTTTGGACCAAATTAGAATAAACTTGTCCGTATTGAAATCAAATAAAGCCAAATTTAAAGAATATCTCCACGCTTCAGGGGGAAGCTAAATGCGTAACTGACTGGCTCAAACTGGCTGGAGACCTGTTTGGTTCAGCACACGAAGTTTTCCGAGTTTGAAGGGTGTCAAACGCCAAGTAACCCACTGACTGGGGCTGGAGAAAACCACTCGAGGTATACATCAGCAACAACAACAAAATTAATTTTCAATACTTACGACACCATTTGTGCCTTGGTCATCTGACAGAACAAATATACAACACAATGAGAATGGCAGCAAACATATTGAAATGGTAAAAAAGAAAAAGAAAATACTTACAAATAAAGAACATAAATCACACCAAGAGATGGGGGAGCCCCACTATCCCAATATTGTGAACGTCGCCATATTGGATATGACGTCATACTGACTCATTAACATCAATCGTGTATGCCTCCAAATTTAATCTTAATTTTTCAACTGGTTCTTTAGGAGTTAAAAATTTTATCATATTCGGATACTTCGGAAGATAACCTGAACAGTTGAATCGTCGAAAGAAGACATACAGACTTTCCTTCACACACGGAAACGATCTTTCGAACGGGCAGGACTTCATAAGATGCCAGAAACGGCTTTAAGTAGTCAAGTAGAAAGACGTTCTTAATCCACGTGTCGCTGTCCGCAGAGATGGGTGGATTTGATGGCTTACTTTTTCGCAGCCGGCGGCACCAAAACCACTATACTCTTGGGCTCGGTAGCCTGTTATTGACTGCTGGTGACATCTTTGTAAGGTTAGACAAGCAGCAGCAGCGACTACCTGGTCGCAACCGGTTTTCTGTATAGTTCCACCACTTTCAATGTTGAGGTGCGCACCTCTATCATGCACTGCAACAGTCATCTCTATCTCTATTTTTTTTTATAAAAGCAGTAACCATCACAATTGCCGGTTAAAAAAGTAGCTTTTTAGGCCTTTTTAAAAAATATTTTAGGCGTAATTGTCAGCTTTCAGGCCTAATTTTTACCTGCAGGTTTAATTTCGTAAGTAGCAGCTAACGGAGATTTGAATTGTACAGTAAGCCTATTTATTTTAGCTACATGGTGCGCCTCCGGGCACACAGTTACAATGTTACACCATAATGCGCATTCAGTTTTATATAGGGAAGTGACGGGAGAGACGCGTTGGAGAGACGTTATAATGTAGTGCTGTTGATGTAACGTGATTTTAGGCCTAATTTTCAATTGTTAGGCCTAATTTTTTTTAACTGCAGTTTTAATTTCCTTAGTAGCATTTAGGACTAATGGAGAATTTGGTTCGACGGTGCGCATCCAACATTGCGACGAGAGTGTTTAAAACGAAGTTATTGATGTGGTTTCTAGTGTGTGGGGCGAGGGAAGAGAAGGAAAGGGGAGGGAGTGGAGGTGGTACGAGGGGGTCACAAGGGTGCCGATCCCCTCTCCTCCACGAACGGCTATGAACAGTTCTTCCCCCCCCCCCCAACAAAATTTGCAGTGTTGTGTATTAATTATGTTAGTTTTTGATGTGGATCAGAAGTTTCTGCTTTTGCTTGCTGAAACCGTATTCGGCTCGTTCTTGTCCTTTCAGTAATATCACCATGTAAACTCAACCATCTACCATTTTCGTTCACTTTCCGCCAACCAGTAAACACAAACAAATAATTCACAAACCAAACGAAAGTTTTGTGGTTGCAACAGCCCTCTGATAAATTAAAATTTTGTGGCAGCCTCTGATAAATGGCTTAAGCTCCTTCGCCACCAGCTTCTTTACGTCAGAAGCGTTACGCAAACATAACGCTCTTAACTTGATAAGGGTTTGTCTTAACAAATATTCCACTTGGCATGCGGCTTGGCGTCAGTTTCATCCGAAAGTGCCACACTTAATGAATTGTTAAGTGCAATTTCGTCCATATCCAAGCGATGCCGCTAAGAAGGTGGATCTTCGTCCTAAATCATTAATCTCGAAGGTCGCATGTCTGAATGCGAGTAAGCCTCGAAGTTCAAGGAGCTTCGACACGAAACTTACACCGAAATTCAATTTCCTCTGTGAAGGTTTGGATGACTTCGAGGAAGGTAAAAATTCCTTTGTGTAAACTTTAATTAAGTTTTTCTTTTTTTTTTAATGCACGGCGGTGACGCCACGCCAACACATCCCAATGCTAAAAGTGTAGTCGTTATATACGGTTAATCTGAAAACCCAGTGGCACACGTCACCGTGGGTTAATTTTGATAATCCACACTTTTTTTTTTGATAATCTAACACTTTTAAAGGGTGTACATAACTCGTAATCCACCATGTGACATAATAATAACCGACTTTTCATAAATGCACGACACAAATTCAGCCAGCACGCCCACTAGCGTAAACGGGAACATTAGCGATATTTTAAACTTTACCACACTTTACATTTTTTACAGTGACAACACGGAAAAAAAATATCGCAAGCTGAGCCTAACCCGGCAAAGTTTTGTCCCGTCGGTACGAAAACTAGGCTACTGACGCTTTGAAATACGCCTAAAACACCGTCACACCTTACCTTAAACATCAAACGAGTTCGTTTATGTTTTCTAATCAGTATTTACAGCTATCCCCTTTCTACCAGAAATTTTCAATATCTGAGTAATTGACACTGCATGTATGTAATTATTCAATCGTTCAAGCTTGCTGTAGGTTCCCATACAAAACGTCTCTCAAACGTTGAATTTTTGAACTGAAATTACATTAGCAGTAGGCCTGCCTTGGCTTTTTGATGCTCATTGGTGAGTCAATGCGCAAATATAGCTTCAGCAACTACGGTCATACAAGCCAGAAGACACAGCGTGAAGTAAACAAAACCACGAATCCGCACCATTGTTGAACAGTCTTGCTTCTTTGTAAGAGCCAATTCTTGGAACGCATTTCCAGAAAGTGTTGTGACAGGCCTTCAACCATCAGTAGGAAGAGATAATTACTAACAAAAACGTCAAGTGTGCCGTAAAAAAGAGAGTTATATGATTGAAGTTTCACTTTACTTGTTAAAATGTGCACAGATAAAATTTGGATGATTTTTAATTGAAATAATCAATTGTACAATTGAGAAAATTGCATCTGTTTAAGTGCTGCTGTTCTTTACATTTTAAATATATGATAGGTAAAGCACAACAGCACTTAAACAATCTAATTTTCTCAATTGTACATTTGATTATTTCAATTAAAAATCATCAAAATTTTATCCGTGTACATTTTAACAAGTAAATTGAAACTTCAATCATATAACCCCCCTTTTTTACGGCACACTTGACGCTGGCCAATTTGAAACAATTCAACTTAGCTCTGAAAGCCTGCATTTACGAAATAAATACGCCATCCTATCGTTTCTAGCTGCCAATTTCGAGACCGGAGGAAGGGTGTACATAACTCGTAATCCACCATGTGATATAATAATAACCGACTTTTCATAACTGCACGACACAAATTCAGCCAGCACGCCCACTAGCGTAAACGGGAACATTGGCGATGTTTTAAACTTTACCACACTTTACATTTCGAGGCCCAGGGAAATTTCTGGCTAAAATCATATTTCAGATTTTAGTAGGTGCAGTAATTTTGTAACGTGCTTACATGTACGGCAATGCACACGCACGCAGTTAGCCCCTTGTGCGGTGCACCTTGCCGTTAACATGGATGCTACGCGCCGCTAGCTACCATGCACACATGGCAGCCGGCCCAGCGCCAGCATCCGGGTAAGCGAGCCAGTCCTATAATTGTCATACCAGTCAGGACCGGATCGCGCCAGTTCGCCGTCACGTGACGTAATGCCTCAGGCAAGAGCCTATTGTTCTGCCCCGGCCCGCTTGGGTATAAAACGGGACAGTTTCGACAGCTCGAGCTAACCATCTCCTTAGCAAGCACTTACATTTTTTTTCTGAAACCGTGTCACACAAGAAGAAGAAGAAGAACAACAACAAATGAACAGTTTTCAAATTTTCGTGTGGCTCTTTACTTTTACTCTTGCACGGAATTGCATAAAAGTTGGTGTAAAGTTAGGAAAAGTTGCTATCTACTATCTGGGCAAGTTTGGTCGAAATATATTGAATAGAAACGAAGAAATTAATAGTTTCAGTTTTGCTGGAGAGAGGACTTCAATCATGATACGAT
The DNA here is from genome assembly GCA_023313725.1 of Lithobius niger. Taxonomy (NCBI): domain Eukaryota; kingdom Metazoa; phylum Arthropoda; class Chilopoda; order Lithobiomorpha; family Lithobiidae; genus Lithobius; species Lithobius niger. The sequence goes on along the minus strand of JAHWFP010119720.1, from coordinate 917 downwards.
CTGAGTCGGTGTTAAAGTGTTTTTGTTGCATGTCTTGTTGTGAATAAGCTTGCTTTGTTCCGGTATTACTTTGGTTTACTTTGCAATGAATAAATCTACGTCTAGTTCTCCAGCTTATCTTCCTTGCCCCTCCCTTCCTTCTCCTTTCTTGTTGTCTCTATCACCTTTCTACCAGAAATTTGCAATATCTGACTCACTGATACTGCCTATGTGTAATTATCTACCGTTTAGGCTTGCTATAGGTTACCGTCTTCCAGTACAAACGTCTTCCAAACGTTGAACTTCGAACTGAAATAACACTAGCATTACCTTGGCTTCTTGATGTTCATTGGTGTTGGCAATGCGTAATGGAGACATGCGGATATATAGTTTCAGTAAGTGCGGTTATGGCTAAGGAAGGAACCTACCTCTAGTTCTCCTTGCCAGCTTATCTTCCTTGCCCCTCCCTCCCTCCTGTTTTCTGTTTGTCTCTATCACCATTTTACCAGAAATTTGCAATTTCTGACTCACTGATACTTCATGTATGTGATTATGCAACCGTCTAGGCATGCTGTAGGTTCCCGTATTTCCGTACAAACGTCTCCAGAACGTTGAACCTCGAACTGAAATTACATTAGCAGTACCCTGGCTTTTTTTTGTACTCATTGGCGGACGCAGTGCGCAAATACAGCTTCAGCAAGAACGGTTGTGGCTAAAGGAAGGAATCTACGTCTAGTTCTCCTTGCCAGCTTATCCTCCTTGCCCCCCTCCCTCCCTCCTCCTTTCTTCCTCAGCATAACATTCTTGTGGGCATTCCAACGGGGATATTGAAGAACGTCATGGCAAATTTGCGAGATTAATATCTAGCTCCCCACCGAAAAAAAATATATTTACGGTCGGCTAGAGGAATGCTTGAGGATGAAGCAAGTAAAAGAGAA
>JAHWFP010119719.1:35678-49223 GCA_023313725.1 Lithobius niger | reverse complement strand
CATCTTCTACAGTGTTTTTCTGCGGCTTTTCAGTCGCATCTTCTACACTGTTTTTCTGTGGCCTTTCAGTCGCATTTTTAGTGTTTTTCCGTGGATTTTCAGCCGCATCTTCTGCATTGTTTTTCTTTTAAGTTGCATCTTCTGTACTGTATTACTGAGGCTTTTCCGCCGTATCATCTGCACTGTTTTTCTGTTGCGTCTCCTGCATTGTTTACCTGCGGCTTTTCAGCTGTCTATTTAGCATTGTTTTTCACTCACGTCTTTTGCATTGTTTTTTGCGGGTTTACAGCCACATCTTTTGCACTGTTTTTCTGTGGCTTTTAAGCCGCATCTTCTGTATTGTTTTACTGTTGCTTTTCAACTGCGTCTTGTGTATTGTTTTTCTGTGGATTTTACGCCACATCTTCAACTTGTTTTTCTGTGGCTCTTCAGTAACCTCTTGTGCACTGTTTTTCAGCCACATTATCTGCATTGTTTTCTGTTGCTTTTCAGCCGAATCTTCTGCATTACCGTGGCTTTTCAGCCGTACCACCTGCATTGTTTTTCTGTGGCTTTTAAGCTGCCTCTTTTGTGTCCTTTTTCTGTGGATTTTCAGCCACGTGTTTTGCATTGTTTTTCTCCGGTTTATCAGTGGATCTTCTTCATTTATTTCTGTGGCTACTTAGCCGCATCTGAATTGTGTGTATTCTCACAATTTTTGCTCCCGATTGCTACGCTTTTCTACTGGCAAAGTGTTGTAACTCTTAAGCTCTGTACCGTAGCCAAGTAAGGCTATAATTATCTACATCTGGGCGTAAACAATCAATGTGTTGGTGTGCCCTTCCTTTCACATCCTTCGTTTGTGGTTGGGGTAATTCAATTTCATTTCTGTTATGGGTACTGAAGGTTTTAAAAACAAATGTCAGCAGATGGATAATTTTGGGGAGAGTCACGTCAATCTTTCTCCCCACTGAGACCGTTTGCTGGTATTTAATCCTCATTGGGGGGGAGATGAGGCTTAATGGCGCGTCGACAGCTTGGTCATTAGCGCCAACCTCAGTCACAGTGCAGTGGTCCGGGTTGCCACTGCACCACACATTACAGAGATATTATTCAAACCCCTAATCTAAATCTTGTCATACAGCTGTACCTCCTGCAAAAATTGAAAAACACCGGACAGGAGGACAGACTTATCGCCCAATTGACGCACAATGTCATGCGGAAGATGGAAACGACGACGAAAACCATCAAGATGGCAACAATCAACAAGGAAGTGCCGGACCGTAAGTGGCCGCCGACACCAATAACATTCAGGAGGGTCAACTCCCCGCAAAAGGAAACAGTGAGTTAGTCGAGTGTGACCAATGCGCAAACGGGCCAACACCACCTCCTCACGGCGACTGCGGCGACACGCCGAGTGCCATTCCTTTACATCCTCATTGCTGCTGCTTTATGGAAGTATGTTGGTTGACATATTTCTTCGCTAGATGCAACCAGGACTATTTACATCGAAATTTAATTACTAGAATCTAAAATTTAAGTTTATCTATCTTCACACCTATAAAGTTTTTACGTAGGATATATTTACCGACCAGAAAATGACCGGTGGTCGTGGACGACGCGATGTAGATAACACGATATGGATGACAAAGTCGGCGTCACTCAGTTAGGATGGTTTATTGGTTTAGGTTATGGTGTCATAATGCTCGCACCCCTTATACAAATTCCACCGAGTAATCCTGTATAATGACATGAGGATGAGTTTGCAAGAAAGTTTGGCGACGTGACCTTACTGATATTGGGCCAAGGACAATTAGGGGAAAATATTCTAGATAGGATTGACAGCAAAATTATATCTGTTGGTTAATAGCAGGGAATGAGGGACTAGAAATGAATCGTATGAAAGTATACTATTGGTTTTCACAATCATTGTCATAGTAAAACATGAAGTCGTACAATTGCACGTCAAGGTGGTTTTGAATTACACATTGCTGACTTATGACAATTGAGCTCTGGGAATCCTGAATCCAAGGTCGACCGTGATAAGGTCTGACGGCAAGTCCTCATGGGATGAAGGTATCACAAAAGGGGCCGAAAGGGTGTAACAGTGGTCCAGTTGAGGATGCAGGATGGTTGGTTCCCTACATTATTTACTTGTTGTATAAATCAGTTCGTTTCAAATCATCAAATGCTTGCATAGCTTCGAAACAATACTTATTGTTTGTTGGGGGTTAGCTTAATGTCTAAGACATGTCAGTGCTTTAATTTGGATGATTTTAAATGATTCATTATCTTTTACAGGTCAATGACTATGATCTTAACTGGTATTTGACTAGATGCATTCTGGCAGCAAATCCAAATATTTGTTTATTTCCTATACGTAGTAGGTTAACAACTTGCGTTAAAGCCAGAAGGTCACTGGCTTCTGTGCAAAGAGCGCTTGTGAACTTAAGTAAAATGTGCAAATAAAAATAAATCACATAGTAAAGGGTTAACAAAGCAAACAGTACAATTAAATACTGGCGCTGTGAAAATGTACAAACTCACAGTCAGCCATTTGTTAGTAGACCGTAGTTTCCTACAAGTAGTGTGTTTTTGGTTGGCGTTAATTTCTAGCTTCAAAGTTGTAGAAAGGACCTTTGCCTTCAAGAGTCTTGCCTTCATATGTCTATTTGACTAACATAAGCCCGTAGAGATCTAGGTACTTAGGCCGAACTATTTGTTTGTGGCAACTTTTTAAGGGCGGAAGGATAGGAAAGAAGAACGCATCAACACAAGTGCTACAAACAAAAGACCAGTATAAAAAGTTGAGGGAGAGAAAAAGGGATGACAACACAGCATAAACCAAGCAGATGCGGCTGAAGAGCCACAAAAAAAAAAAAAAAAAAAACAACAACAGGGTGCAATGAAAACATCAGGGCTAGTGCACAAACGTTCGGTTCTGTCCCACGACGAAAACACCAAAACATCATGCCCCACAGCATCCCTACCGGACCTAGACTGCGAACCCTCACGTCTTCCGTTGCATCACAGTATTCCGTCGCATCGCAGTCAGCAAAGACCGCATTTCCTACTCAAGTCCGCAACTGACGTCATATTGCAGAGCAGATCTTCGACATTACCACTATCGGAAAAGGCCCGAGGAAGCTCGCGAAAGAGCCCTTGTTAGAGGAAAGGGGAAATCCATTACGACAAAACGAATCGACAATGTGAAGAAGATGTTGTTGCTGGTAGGAAAGGTTAGGTTTGAAGGAGAAATGGGTGGAGCGAGGTTGGTGGTCCGGCCGCCCATTCCCCCAGCCCCGAAGCCAATGGCGGCCGTTCTTTCAGCCTCATGTCCATAGGCGACATTTGGACCTTTGACCGGGCGCCATGCTTGGGCTTCAGGCCTACGTTGGGTCGTCAGGAAAATGATTGGAGAGCTTTGATTTTGGCCCCGGGAGTTTGCGTTGTTGATCCGGCTCTTGATGAGGAGGAAAAGTTTCGATTTCTGTGGACTTGACGAAGGTTTTGGCAGTTGATACGCAAAGTTGAGCATTTTATCGGTTTGGTTGAGGGCGCTGGTGTTGCCACAAGAAACTATGATCGCAGCTGGAAACAATAAGTAATCCGATGTTATCCACAAATTCTGATTCGCGAGGCAAATCGGATTGCAAGTAAGCTGTGATCTGAAAGGTGCATATCTTCACGACAAAATTATAAAGCGATAGTGATCGGGAGGTAAAGGTTGATTAAGGGACAGTTCATTATTTATCAACGGGGGTGGGCTGGTAAAAATGAGGGGGGGGCCGAAAATCTTTATATGAAACAGGAGGGAGGTGGCTAAATTTAGTTTGGAGGTGCTATCAGTAGGGGGGGGGGGGATAGGTTCAGAGAAAAAATGCGCGAAAGGAAGTGCACAGCAAGTTATAGAATGTTAATGTAATAAATTTATTTATCTCAGCACATTCCACAACGTATTAAAGTAGGCCTAGTACCTTTCGAACACTCATTTCATGAAAATGAAATGAACATTTTTAATACAATTTTTTTTTTGGTGGGGTGGCAAAATAAAATTCACTAACAACAATGGGGAGTTATTAATTTTTTTTATATTGGTGACGACAATCCGCCAGCCTACCCCCGATGATAAATAATGAACGGTCCCGAAGTGGTAAGTAGCCTAATCAAAACAATAACTTGTTGGCCGCAACCTGAAGTTATGAGATCACATTGTAAATAAATTAATAAACAAAGTAGATCAAACCAGTAAAGTGTACACGTAAATAACGTCTTAATAAATGAACTAGGGCGTCAACAGTTCCACTGTCGGCAAAGCGATTATTGCTAATCCCGAATAAATTAAAGTTGCATAAACATTTATTTAAAAAAAAATTAATGTTAAAACAGTACATGGGAAGAAATTATGGAAATCTGCAAGATCGTCAAATAAGTTAACCCGGGTTGCATTGGAGACAGCGTTGTGGCTCATACTTTGGACCGCGTCATCGCATGTTGTTTCTTTGTCCATTTGCTTTCGTAGCGCGTCACTGGATGGCGTTGACGGAGAGAACGAAAGAACGAATGAATAAACGAGTGAACGAACGAACGATACACTGGGCACAGGGAATTGTTTACGAGTGCATTTGAGACAGAGTTGTGTATCATCTTTTCAGTTGCTCTTCTCATCTTGTTTCTTTGTCCATTTGCTTTCGTAGTGCACCAGTTGGTGGTGGTTGTTGTTCCTCAACAACATGTTCTATTTAAAATGTTGGTTTTTTTTCAAACCATCTATGGGTGCACCGCAAAATCTGGTTTTAATTAAACCATGCGCAATGGCTGTTTGCCGTGACGTCACCATGAGTTAGCCAATGACGAACGAGAACAACGGCTGTTTGGCCGTCTGAGTGGGCTAGCCCAGTCACGTGACATGCACGTCAAGCAAACAGCCACGGCACATGGTATAATGCAGTCGTGTTGCATGATGCGATTACAAAGGTTACATTCCAGTATATTCATAAACGGAGCTCTGCTCTAAAGAATAAATAAATAAATTATCACAATAAGTGAACGGCCACTGAAGGAGTGTAGGGTGGCCACTAACTCCGAGCCTAAGTTAATGTTAAGAAAAGCAAGAATTTATAGGGTTGGGGTGGAGAATTTGTGACTGAGACCCCTTCTGAAACGTCTTAGATTCATTCCTATTAGTTCCGTCTAGGCTTATAGAGGGTGCCATGAGTTTTATGTGGGAATTTCTACTCAGTTTTCAGCCTAAAATCAAACTAAACTAAGCGAACTAGCTTTTATTTAATTATATTTAGTTTAGCTTAGTTGTAATTTAGTTTACATTAGATTTGGGATGAAAAATGAGCAAAAATTACCAAACGAAATACGTGGCGCCCTCTGAAAACTCGGATGGAACTAATAGGAATGAATGTAACACGTTTCAATAGGGACTTTTTCGAGTTACAAATTCTCCTCCCCGACCCTAGAAATTCTTGAGAAGAGTAATGTCCGCCATAGGCTGAAGTGGGGGGGGGGGGGGGGGAGAGATGAGGCTGAAGTCTACAAAATATAGGCAACAACGTAAATCAAAATCCAGAAAAGATGAAATTGGTTATGCGGCAGTTAGCTCCATCAAACGAAACTGCAGAGGTCTGTTTTGTGAACTTTTTCCTTGAACGTAGGAAAAAAAGTGGTTTAAACCACGAATGCCCATCGTATGGTTGGAAGGGCATTCCATTCGTTCACCATGCGATGAGAGAAGTAGTACTTCCAAGAGTCTTATAAGAACTTGATTTACAGTCAAAACGTTCGATGTAGATGCAGATGCACGCATGCGTGCGTGTTTGTACTTCTACTCCTCCGGAAATAAGACACCTACAAAGATGCGAGTAGAGTAAAATCAAAGATAATTAAATTACTGTATAAAAAAAACGGCATTAACTGATTTTTTTTACCTTCAATTACGCGAAAAACTGCTTTGAAACCGGTTTCATGATGTCAAAGTTTCAAACAAGATTCAGGGAAATTACTCAGAAAAAATTAACTCCCCCCCCCCACCCCCCACCCCAAAAAAAAGAAACATTATAAAACTACGACATATCAGCAACGCGACATACAGATCTCATAACTGGTTGGCTCAACTGGTTAGGCGCGTGGAGTATACCTGTAAGTTTTCAAAAGTTGTTAATGGCTAAGTCCCACACAGGGTCAAACGGTCGGTGCTCAAAAACTGGTCGAACATTCACGTTTCTGAAGCACGGAGGCGCACGGATTGAGCAGACAAAGCGAGTGATTTCCGCGTGTAGTACACCTTATCAATTGAAAACATGCCCTTTTAACTTTATACGAACTTCAGACATTCTAAGAAATGTAATGAACGAATTGTGAGAAGCTTTGCGTCCATCATTACATCGAATTTGTGATGTTCTAAGGATGGAATGAAGTATATGAAGCATGGATCGACGCCCAGGGCCGTAGGAACCAAATTAAGAGTGGTACGGCCTAACCAAATCAGCTAGGGATCTGGGGGAGCACTGTGAAGTTCCTACAGCAGGGTCCCGGGAAGAACCACGGAAGTTGAAGCAATTTCTGGTACTGTAGTGTCTTGTCTGGCTCTGGAGGCTATGTTTTAAACAAACGTTTAAGATTAACGTTTTTAGTTAAAATGTGGACTACAGCAGGAGAGGAATTTATGGTGGGGGAAGGTGCTGGGGCAGAGTATGTTTGTGGACTTTTTTTTTTTGCCTTTGTAGTTCGCTCCACCGACTGGGGTGCATTTTTCTGACCGACAGTGAATTTTTAGTTGGTGCCCCCTCTCCCCCACTTCCAATTTCGGCCATGAAGCTACTTTGTGCTATTAAGTGCACGATTTTGATCGGAAGAAGGCAAATTTTTGTGTTTATATAAGCTGTTAGTGTATCCAATTTACGTAAGGTCGGTGGGAGGTTCTGTGTTCGAGTCCCAGTCGGGGTATAGTTGGCTTTTATTTCTTTCTCACGTAGTGCATCTTGTATCCTCACAAGGCCAGTCTTTAATGCAGACTATTTGCTTCGTTTACCCTTTACCTTGTGTTTTATTTTTTTGTTTACGTCAGTTCATTTTAGAACCTTATCTTATGTACATAGCATGCCATAAGTAATTCGTCTCCCTTCCTCCCACTTGTGTATGTAGGTGATGTTTCCTATTCCGTTATTATGACTTACAAAACTTACTTTTGAGAAAGGTATAATCGGCTTGCTGCTCTGTTGTGTTTTTCCAAAGTTTGGTGTTGACTACTTGCTGAAGCTTACTTTATCATTTCTTTTACTTCTTTTTCTCCCAAATAGCCCAAACCCCCTTCTCTTGGTCAATCAAGATCATTGTCTTTCGCAGGGTGCAGGGAAAGAAGTTGCGCTCTGTTAATGTATGGACTTGTATACTATCACGATAGTATAATAATAAGCTCCATGGCTTACGCTGGGAAAGATGCTGCTCATCAAAGCTCGGCTTTACAGGGCCGCTTCAAAAGTTTGACGACAGCAGACGCGTTGTGTGTGTTTGGATATATGGTATTTTAAAACTTGTGTGCCGAAAAGTGGTACGGCAAATGCCGCACCAGCCGTACCGCTTCCTACGGCCATGTCGACGCCAATAAAGTAAGCCAAGTGATCGATGTGGCTAGTCTACACTCCCAGAAGCAGAACTTTCTGTCACTGTCTGCGACACCAACTGTCGGGGAAAAAATTGTCTGCAGCTAATCTGTTTTTATCATATGGTTCCCCACATTTTTATTGGTTTTTCAGTCCAGTAAAATTAGGTAAAAAAACGAGCCAAAAAAGGAATTAATTAGCAACAAGCCACAAATGTGTGGGATGGTCTCGGGTGGCATGCTAACAAACAAACTAAAAGTCCCCTGAAATCCGACCAGTGCGTTGTCCGCCATCTTGGAAACATGGCGTCCGAAAACGGTTTTTTCAATATATCTCGGTAACGGTTACTCGGCCATGAAAATATGTTCTCACCAAAAATATACAGCATTCAATTTTATACAAAAAACGTTCTATTCATTTTTTTCGTAGATTCAATGATTCAGCCAATAAACGGTGTAGAATAATGTCGAGCTAATGCCATCAGTCGCCAAAAAAGGAATAGAACCTTTTTTGCAGATAATTCCGTGCTCTACAATTTCGGATTACACTTTATCTGCAGCCGTTTCCGTGATATATTGGGAAAAAACCCAGATTTCCAGCGCATGTTTCCAAGATGGCGTCACTAGCTCCCCATTCTTCTACACCGTTTATTAGCTGAATCATTCACTCTACGAAAAAATGAATAGAAAATTTTTTTGTAGAAAATTGAATGCTGTACATTTTTGGTGAGAACATATTTTCACGCCCGAGCAACCGTTACCGAAAAATATTGAAAAAACCGTTTTCGGGCGCCATGTTACCAAGATGGCGGACAACGCACTGGTCGGATTTCAGGAGACTTTTAGTATGTTGTTCAGCATGCCATGCGAGACCTTCCCACAAATTTGTGGCTTGTTGCTAATCAATTCCTTTTTCAACCCTATTTTGACTGGCCTATTTATTGAATAACTAACTGTTCAGTGCTATGCCCTATGATCTGGCTATTCCGTGAATGGAAAGATCACTTCGAGACGATTAAAATGGTGTGTGGGAACGTCAAAATCGGCCAAAAATTGACAAAATGGTAGGAATTTGGCCGAAATTTGTCCACGGCGGCCTTCAATTGTCCGTGACGTATCGTCGTGCGTCGCGCAGATTCTGCTACAGGGGTCTACATTAGTTTGCTTCAGAGGACTTAAGGCTCTGTGAAACTAAAAAAGGTCTTGTAAATAATATGAATGATTTTAGCACACGTGTCTAAAACATACAGGTAAAAACCTACTTGTATCTGAAGAAAGCAAAATGTGCTTTATTATACAAGTAGGCAGGAATCTAGCAGAGCAGTAAAGTCATTGTGAGTTCACAATGCATTATCGAGCCTAGTATTCCAGGGGGGGGGGATGAGGCTTAATGGCGCGTCGACAGCTTGGTCATTAGCGCCAACCTCAGTCACAGTGCAGTGGTCCGGGTTGCCACTGCACCACTCATTACAGAGATATTATTCAAACCCCTAACCTAAATCTTGTCATACATCTGTACCTCCTGCAAAAATCTGGATTTATCTTCATGGATTAGTATTCCAGGAGTCAACTAATCTGGCATTTACAAAAGAAAGGTGAAAACTGTTCTCCTTTACTCTGAGAAAACTCTCCCATGCTGAGCTTAGTTTTGAAAGATTTGGGTTGAAATTTGAAGTTGTGGCCTTTGGTTTTACTGGGGCAATGGCATCATCTACTTTTTGTTCTTAGAATGCACTGAGGAAACTGCACGGTCTCGCGTAATATATTATCTTTACCAGATCATACCTTTTTTACCCATATTCAATTTCAATACTTCTGCATTAATACACAACTATAAATATAAATAAAGCTTTCCGGTAATGGACTTTCCTTGCAAATGAATTCGTAGGAGACCCTGGCGTGTAGCTTGTGGCACTGGGACGCTCTAAACCACAAGAAATGGTGGCATCTGCAACCATATTCGCGTGGAAACGAAAAATAACTTTCCGATTTATCTTCCCCAAGTGCGCAAGTGTGCCATCTCCTCTTCTCTCTCTTTTTTTTTTTTGACCAGGCGACCCTCCAACCCCGGACCGAATAGATATCTGGACGTTATTTTCCATTCTCCTGTCCAATGGCTCATGGGGATTTGGAAGCAGCAGTAGCACACAAGCAAGCTACAGCGCTGTAACATCTACAGTTGTGGAATCATCCCGGGGTCCAGGCGGCGCTACGATCGACATCTACTTCACCATCATCGTATAGTCGGAAAGGAGAGAGAGAGGAGGAGAGAGAGAGAGAGAGAGACAGAAAGAGACGTAGTGTGTACACAGCGACGCAGCGTCCTACTCCCGAGTGCCGTCAGCGATGATGAACGGCGGCGTCGAACTCATGGCGTTTCAGCAATCTGCCAGCTGACGTCGCGCGCAGTTGGAGTCGGCGCAGCTCTGGACGAAGAGCGTCGTAATCTTTATGGAAGAGCCGTGTCGCCCGGCCACAGCCTCTTTGCCAATAAGAAGAGGGCCCTTTTCCTTCCTAGCTGGCAACAACGATGGGGGCGTTCGCTCGCTTGGCGAAAGGGGTGTGGGAGTCGGGAGGAGGGGTGGGGGGCGAAGTTGGGTGTCAGGGGACGCTAGGGGTAAAAGGGGGCTTTGAGTAAATATGTAACTCTCTGCTGTCGCCACACGGAAAGCAATGCAACCTGGCGAATAAAGTGTGCCTCCTCACGCCATCGGAATTTAGAGTAGTTCGCCACGTAGGGAATGTAAATGGCCGGGTCAACAGAAATTGAGCGCAGCCATTGAGGTACAGTGACAACGCACACGTGTGAAATGCCGATATTTTCGCAGATACCGATCGATTTTTGGATGAGGGATGCGCCATGGGCTGAGAAGGAATAGTATTAAATGTATCGTAATACGACTCTTAGATATTTGTCTTATCCTAAATATTCTGATCGTTTAGAAAACTTATCTGACAGCAAGATCTTCGGTTTTCAGAAAGGTTGGTAGTGATTTATTACGAGTCAGCTGTCGCAAGTGTTAAGTGTACAGGGTAAATCGAAATAAAATATGTATTTTATGTTGTTTAAACCAGAATTCAACGGTTTAAACAAAGTCCATTACGTCATAAATTCTTTACGGTTTCATGTTAACTTTTTGTATGGCATTCTGTGCGGGTGGAAAAACAGTCTTAGGGCGAAGAAGATGAAGTATAAGGTGTGTCGCTGTCGCTAACAGGCGCCATTTTAGTTCCTTGTAGTAAATACGTCTGCAACCACGCGTGTTTTATGAAACATGTTGTAGTGCGCACTTTTCTTTACGTTTCCCTCCCACTGCCCTGAAAGTCTGTTTTGAAACACCCTGTATAGGGCAGTGACACGACGTAGTATTATTGTGTTTTGTTGTGTATAACTCTATGGTGGAGCCAGTAACTGGGTTAGCTGCAAGGAGCACTGGAGGGAGAAAGGAAGATCGTCTTATTCAAGACTACCTATATTTAAAAGACTTAACGCTCGGTTTCACGTATCATGCTAGACGCGTCGTCCAAGCGTTGCGCTGAACTGAAAGCACGAAGAACGAAAAACCCCAATCGTAGCATTGATTAGTGTATGCGAGATGCACAAAAATGTGAAATCTTCTCATTATTAGATTTACCGGTGTTGCAGGGCTAAACGAACATTATTTTACGGTAATGGTGACTATTCTTGAAGTCTTCGGACGATTTACTGCTACGTCAAAGGATCGTTTAACACATTTTAAATGAGAATTGAAAACGCCGTAGCGTATCATACAGCACAATACAGACGTACCTTGGTTGCTCTTCTGCTTGAAATTCATGAAATTAAACCTCCGGAGGCTTTGTTTTGTCGTCGAGTGAAAAAATAGGTACGTAGCATGAAGCCTTTGTTGTTAAATTTTAATAATTTGGTATCAATGCAGTGTTTTAAGTTTAAAATCCGCCTATCGCGTGTCACACGTACCTTTCACAGTTCAGTCCGCATGCTAGAGCAGTTTATTTTTGGGGTGTAAGTAGCGCGACTGGTGGCAGAATCGGTGGCTAACTGGGCGACGCGTCGAATTTCTAACGTTAAGCCTTTACATCCAGGTAGCCTTGTCTTATTGAAGCCAATGCTATTAGGGTGCGTTAACGCAATAACTCGCATTTGCATTCTCGCAGCTAGAAGCTACCCGTAGAAATCACCTGAAATTCCGGTTTTAGTTCTCCCAACTCGCAACGAAAACACTAAATAATGTGAGTTCAGATGCGACTCGGAAAATTGTTTATCTTATTGTTAGGAGGAATTCTTTATCTTTTTGGCACAGATTAGAAGACTGCAATCATTTACTGAAACGACGTCGGATTTAGCTAATCCACGATGGGATTAGCTGTTACCATGGCAACGACACCTTTGCCATCGCGATTAAATTCTAGCTGCGAAAATGCAAAGGCGAGTCGTTGCGTAAACGCGCTCTTAGACTGGATTTCTTAAGCCTGTAAGGCGCGATTTTTGTTGCTGGCGAAAACAACGTTCTTTTAAGCCTAGAAATCCGCTCTCAAAGCACTGTCTTGACTAGAAGTGCCGTTGTTTTCCGTTACATTTTAATCTAGTGCACCTTGTAGCTATTACCTCCAAATGATGTCTCGTAGCCAAAATGACGTCACATGACGCTGCTCTATAGTTGAAGTTTGTTTTGAAGCACCCTGTATAGTTGAAGTTGTCTTTTGAAACACCCAGTATTGTTGAAGTTCGTTTTAAACCACCACGTATAGTTGAAGATTGGTGTGAAAAACCCTGTACAGTTGAAGTTTGTTTTGAAACAGCCGGTATAGTTAAAGTTTGTTTTGAAACAACAACAGCATATACTTGCGTATTATTTGTAAACGTAGACAAAAGTGATAAAAAATATCATAACTTAATAGTCGGTCTAGCGATTACAGGTTACCTCTAAGTAAGGTTGCTCTGAGGCGTTTATCATGGATTGTGCCAGCAAATAAGAGAAAAACTATTCCACACCCGTGAATTTTTGCATTCTGGAATGCAATCGAGCTTTCTTTATCACCGTCTCTGTCGATCTTACACGAAGGACTGCTATTAACTGTGGCAGTGAAACGAAACAAAAAAGAAAGAAACGCATCCACCTATAAATGCTAGTAAATGATATACTGTGACAATTTCTGAATATCTAATTAGTAATGCGTTATTCCAATAAGCCACAGGAGTGCGACATTCGGGTAAGATGTTGTAAAAGGAAAAAAAAAAACAGAAAACTCTAAAACTCCAAATGAAACAGAATTTTAAAAGTCATCCAGCACTTATATTGTTAATTTCGCATAATATAACAATATTTTTTTTTATCATTGCGTATATGTATAGAACAGAATTGTGGAAGATGACCCCCCCCCCCCTTCTCCCCACCCAGAAAAAAAGAAAACTGAGGGGACATTAAAAAAACATGTCCAAAGAATTAAGACTTTGATAGAATTACGACTGGTTGGCCCAACGACATAGCATGGAAGAGAGCTCCAAAGGGGCACAACTCTTTCTGAGAAAAAGCAAAGCCTAATATTCATCTGGGAATGGTTGCCAAGGAAGGTCTGGTTGTGACCCCTGGGGTTTGTAACATCAAATCAGAAAAAAAATCAACAGTTTGACGTTCATTAGATTGTTTAAGGTTTGAAATTTAATGCTATAGGATGCGACCTCTGTGCAAGTTCTTCAAGCAAGTTCTGCCTTGTTAAGATGGACATTTTTTTTGCCTCTTGACTCATGACTTTATTATGATATTTGCATTTTTAAAATTTTATTTCAAGCTACTCTTGATACTGGTTATGAAATCAGCAGAAACGTCCAGTTTTAATTTTATGTTTCTTGTGCAATTTCTGACTTTACTTTGCAACATTTTAAAGGTGCTTTTTTAGTTTATTTTTTTTTTGCGCTGGGCACAATTCACAAAATACTGCACAATTACAAT
>JAHWFP010119719.1:0-23877 GCA_023313725.1 Lithobius niger | reverse complement strand
ATTTCGAGTCGCAGCCGATTGAGATAGCTGTACTGACTGTGGAGCTCAGGGATCTGACGGTCTTAGCTGGCCGGCAGTGTAGTGGCCAGCTAAGGCCGTCAGACGCTTTAGCTCCTCACAGTCAATACAGCTATCTCAATCGGCTGCGAGTCGAAATTGAAGAGATCCGTCTGTCGGCATTAATTTCTGCGCGTTCCAGCAAAACAATGGCGTCCTCCGTGTCGTGTTTTGGTGATGCAATAATTAAATTGTTATATCGGACGTACGTAACGTATTCTTTCCGCAATTCTTGTGTTTAGTTATTGTGTAAGTGATACAAAAGTCAAAAATGCGTGTCAAAATGGATGTAATTGCCCTTTAAAGTGATTACTTTTTATTAGAACTTCGATAAGGACGGAATGATGACGCCTTCTTTTAGCAAACATCCAGTTGTGGTGCAAATCGTTCTCAGGTTGTACGGACTGGTTTCACAGTCAACAACTAATCGAACTACTCATCGAACTCACCGAACTGCTAAGCGATCGATTACACCAACAAAGGCCAGCTCCAAAAATGACGTCACCTGTCAATTATTTAGAACGTACTTACTGACTTGATACAGAAGATTGAAATTGCGAGCAGTGGTAGAAAATGACACAAAAGGCCCACTGACAGGGCCGGAAATCCTCGTAGGCAAGAACATAACACACGTTATTAAATTTTCAGCAACTTGAAATTGTTTTTAAAGCGTCACCTCAAATACAAATAAAAAATATCGTTGTTCATGTTTATCCAGACATATATGTGACGTTAAGTGCCAATTGACAGCCCCTCCTATTGCACAACTAAGCTATTGTTATGTGCTTTTTTGCCCCAAATTATAAAATACATACATTTTTACCGTGGTGAGCGGCAACCGGAAGTTGCGTTCGGGAGCATCAAGTTTTGGCGCTATATGTTTTGGTGAAAATAAAAAAGTTCGGATGAACGAATTTTAATTCTGTTTGGGCCAGATTGTAGTGCACAATGAGACTTCGATTGGAGAGAAGTTTCAGGAAAATCGGTTGGGCCAATTTAAAACTGTAGCGAAAATAGTGTTCATTTTGGAGAAGAAAAAAAATAACATGTCCGTTTTAGCGGTGACGTTAGTTTGAGAGGTTCAATACAAAATACTGGGGATGAATTTTGAAGATCTGTTTCCGTAGGATTGTAGAGGAAGTGTTGGTTTATTAAGAGCGGGAAACGGTGATCGTTTTGGTTCATTATTCTGGCAGATATTCAAGTTGAAGCACCGAGCACTTTTGGATACATCGCGTGCGTTTGAGAAAAAAAAAAGTGTTCATTGCGTGAACGATGATTTTCTGCCCTCAGGTTTTTGATCGCTGGTGTTAAGGTGGCCTCACCAAATGTGTCTGAATACGAGACCTTGTTACGTAATCTATGTGCCTTGTCGCAAATCTTGTACTTGCATGTTTGCTGGGGCCAATGGCCAATCTTAGTCTTGTGTGTCTATTCTTAAATAGGTGGACATTATCTATGCCTTGTGATTTTATTTCCGGTTCCTGCCTCTAGAACCTTATAGAAGCTTCCATTTCCCATAATACCCTGGCTATTTCGCGGTTGTAAGGGGTTACCAAAAGATTTTTAAGCAAGGGGCCAGCATGGTAAAATCAGAAAGCCTTCGGGCCAGCCGCCCGGCTGGTCCTCCTTCAACCCCTGCTAGGGGGATTTTTGGCTTTAGGCTTCTAGTAGGCCCAATTGTGGTTAGGCTTTTCCCCCAACCTAAACAAGCCTCTGTACCCTAATTTAACCCCAAAGTTCCCCAGCTTCCCTTAGAAGAATTTGTTCAGTCTAATTTTGGTTTAGCTCTCCCACAGTTTGCTATTTTTTGTCATGCCTTCATCACCTGTACAAGACAAACGATGACAACGAGAAAATGAAAGAAACTGTGTACAGTCCTACCCACATTGATTAAATACTTGCAAAATCAAACAAGCAAAACAATTCCTGGAAATGGTGAAGCACTTTTCACAGCACCGGTGTGGCTCCATTTAAAAAAAAACGTCACAAAACCATGATCACACAGTAAAAACCAGCACTCGGATATAGGTAACAGGCAGTTGATCAAAAATAACCTTCCAATTACGCATGACGGGAAAATTTTTTGTAGTATTCATGGCAGGTTCATCATTCACAGCAATGATGTTAAGCTTCGAGATTCAGCCTAATTTTTTCGCAAGGTGGGTTTTTCGGAATGTGGTTTACGCCATTAGGTATGGAGAATGCAGAGCTATTTACTTTGGACAATGTGGTACTGGGCACTGGGAGTTCAACAAATTGATCATGCTAAGGCCATCTCCCAAACCAACACTAAATATGCAATGGTCAAACATTGCTTAGAATCTGATCATACCATATTGATCAGCAACACTGAAATCGTATATTTCGAACCTTGCGAAAAAAAATAGGCTGAATCTCGAGGCTTACACCATTGCTGTGAATGGTGAGCGTGTCATGGATATTACAGAGCAGTGACACGACGTAGTATTATTGTATGAACTCTATGCTGGAGCCTTAATGGGTTAGCTGCAAGGGGCACTGCGGAGAGAAACAGAAGGGCGTTATACTGAAGCCGATGCTGCGAAGAGTGATTTCTTAGTCTTAAAGAGCGCGATTGTTGTTGTTGGAGAAAACAACGTTATTTTAAGCCTAAGAAATCCGCTCTAACGTTGTTTTTCCCTCCATTTTTATGTAGTGCACCTTGTAGTTATGCCCTCCAAAACCCATACTGGTGCCAATCTGGTGCCAATATGGCGGCAAATGTCACTGCTCTATAAAAAAAATTTCCCGTCATGGGTAATTGGAAGGATCTTTTTGATCAACTGCCTGTTAACCGTATCTGAGTGCTGGTTTTTACTGTGTGAGGAAGGTTTTGTGACTTTTTTTTAAAATGGCGCCACACTTGCTGTGTAAAGTGCTCTCCCATTTCCAGGGATTGTTTTGCTTGTTTGAGTTTGTATTGAATCAATGTGGGTAGGAGTGTACAGTTTCCTTCATTTTCTCATTGTCATTGTTTGATTTGTACAGGTGATCAAGGAACATAAATTACAAGTGCTGAAAATTTAATAACGTTTTGTTGTGTTCTTGCTTGCGAGTATTTCCGGCCCTGTCACTGGGCCTCTTGTGTTATTTAGTAGATTCGTCGGAGGGGGGGGGGGGGGAATTGAGGCTTAATGGCGCGTCGACAACTTGGTCATTAGCGCCAACCTCAGTCACAGTGCAGTGGTCCGGGTTGCCACTGCACCACACATTACAGAGATGTTATTCAAACCCCTAATCTAAATCTTGTCATACATCTGTACCTCCTGCAAAAATTGAAAAACACCGGACAGGAGGACAGACTTATCGCCCAACTGACGCGCAATGTCATGCGGAAGATGGAACCGACGACGAACACCATCAAGATGGCGACAATCAACAAGTAAGTGCCGGACCGTAAGTGGCTGACGACACCAAGAACATTCAGGAGGGTCAACCCCCCGCAAAAGGAAACAGTGAGTAAGCCGGGTGTGCCCAATTCGCAAACGGGCCAACACAACCTCCTCACGGCGACTGCGGCGACACGCCGAGTGCCACTCCTCGACAGTGCCTTTAATGGCCCGTAACTTATTACCGTCCTGTCTGTCCCACAAGGTTTGCCAAAAATCGTGTAACCTCAGACGCAGAGTTGGAAAGGCATCGACGAGCTAAATGGCGACTTACGTCACGGAAGAAGTACAGTTCGGTCAAAAAAACCGCCCTTTTTCGTTATATCGAGGCTCGTAATAACAACCATGCAGAAATTCAGTTATCTCGAAAACTACTCGACGGATTTTCATGAAACAAATACTGAAATACTTATTAGATTGTCGACTGTATTTCTACCCTTACTAAATACTACGTTAACTGACTGAAAATAATTGGCCGAGCGAGAAAAATTTGATTCTGATGATATCTCGAAATCTAGTGGAAGGATTTTCATGAAACAAGGACAAGCATATTATATTTTGCTGCTAAATATTGTATGTCATACGTATAGAACTATAGCATATATTATAACAATTAATACAGTTTTTGTTTCATTCAATTATATCCAGTAGTTTATGAGATATATTACTAGTTGTCAACTCGTGTTGGTCGCTCGGCCAATTACATTTGGTTACTTACCATCACATGTAACACGTATAGAACTATAGCTGATATCATAATAAGCAACACAGTTTTTGTTTCATTCAATTCTGTCTAGTAGTTTTTGAGATATCAACATTTTCGTTCACAGTCACATACATTAATCCTGCAACGTTTTCCGTATAACGAAGGCGTTTTTTTTGGCCGGAACTGTACTTTGAGAACGTATGCTCACCATAACGGTTCCGTTAAACTTCTGTTGTCAAGAGCGTTGCTACGCAGTTGTACGTTAAAAACCAGCTGATAAACATCATTAATAACATTCGATGTGCTGAGCGCGTGCGCCTGTGCCTACTCCTCTTGAACTAAGGCACCTACAAAGACGAAAGTAGCGCCTAATGAAAGACAATTAAATTACGCTTCGAGTAGGCCTATTTTCATTTGTGTAACTTGATTTTTGACCCTCAAATGCGCGAAAAACTGTTCTGAAAACTGCTCACGACGTCATAGTTCGATCAGGCATACTAATCAGAAAGAAATCAACAAACGATATGCCAATAGAATGAGCGAAGCCAATATACGGCTAGTCCATTTTTATAGTAGAGTGATTCGTCACTTTCTTTTAGCTTATTGGCGACGCAATGTATGACGATAATCTTCACCAATTTTTAAATGCGTCAACAATCCTAGCAGTTAACACTGCAGGTACGCATTGTTAGTCGGTGAATTTAGCGGAAAACCGCCTCAAAGAGCCGATGAGTTCAATGCTTCAGCAGTGATGTCATCGCTGAGGAATCGGAAAATTCACCGCCTGTTTAAGAACAATTTTGACGAGCAGTGGTGAAGTTCCGAGCTGTTCTGTGAGTGAGAAGTGCTCACTATTTAGCACTATCCGAAACGGACAGCCACAGTGAAAAATGACTAAATTATTAATAAAGAATATTAAGTTATAGCCGTAGTCATGTTGTCTTGATTTCGGTTACCTCACGTTATATTTGTGGTTGAACGTGACGGCCATTATTTTCCATTCGAAAGTACAGAAATGCAGCAATGATGACCTTTTGATGAAGTGACTAGAAACGAGGGTTGGGGGGGGGGGGAGAGCTTTTAATGGGCGCCCCACAGCAAAAGCGATGCCACAAAAAGACTATGTATACTCATGATTAATAATTCAATTGTATACCGCACTAGCATCGTACCCGGCTTCGCCCGGGAATTTGTTTGACCCGTGGTTGTTTTCCAGTGTTTGGGCGGTGCTGCTTGATTGTTCATTGCAACAGTTAATTTTTCTTTGTGTAACACTCCCCCTTTCCGCCAATCCTCTCCCTCCGCAAAGCAATATCGTAATCAAATAGTGGCTTTAACATAAGCACTGCCCCACCAACGGGCATTCCCCGTTCAGGCCCCTCCCCACTACCATTAGCGTGCGAAAAATAACTGTCCTTCGTACATGACGTCATTTAAGACATGCCTTTGCGATGACAGCGCATTTTCAGGAAGAGAAAGGCCCTGTGATGTCTCGTGCTCATGTCGATTGTGGCACGTAAAAGACCCTAGGAATTTCCGATGGGATTTACCTAGCAAAGTTGTCCCTCTCTCATTCTGGCGCCATGGCTACGGCTGGGAGCGCGTCAAAAGCTAAGCATTCATCAGATAGCTAACTTCATTATGTATGGAAAAACACACCTGAACATCTTCTGTTACACCCTGTAGTTAAATAGTTTTTTTTTTTAGTCAAATCGGGATTTTGAAGCGGCAAGGACAGGTGGGCAGAGAGATAATTAGCAAGGGCTGGTTTTGAGTAGAACCACCTCCAACTGGTGACGGTTTACTCCAAAAACGCACTGAGACAGTTAAAACAATTCTACTGGTAAAATCTGCCCGTATAATTGGGCACTGTTGGCTGGCTTTTCTGTAATACAGTCCTGCGCCCGTTGCAGCTAACCGCTAACTGTTTCCTGAACCAGCGTCCCAGTTTGAATTACGCGTGGAATTTAAGTGTCGGATTTACAGTAGTGATAAGACGGAAAGTTAAATAGGATCGCTTGATTGGGGATAAATAGGCTCAAATAGATAACCAGAGAAGCAAACGCTGCCTTTTGGACAAAGTCAGACTACCTGAATGGGAATTGAACCCTAGACCTTTGAGATATGTGCAGAAATAAATAAAGATGTAAAACTATTTGTTTTTCTTTGGAATCCTCTACCAACCGCCACCGTGATTGCCATGAAGTCTCAACCCCCCCCCCTCCCCACCCCCGTGGCAATATTTATTTCTTCAAGAACGTTTGACCAGTTCTTATAGTGTCCGCGGCCTATCTTGAGTTCGCCCCAGAACGACACAACGAGAATGACAGAACGAGAATCGATTGTGAGTTTTTGGTACCAGAGTACCTTGTTGATATCGAGAGATGGTTACAAAAACAATGGCGGCCGTCGATTAATGCCGGCTCCCTCCAGGAAAACGTGGCCGCTCATAAAATACCTGCAGGACTCAAGATAAACCGCCCGCACAATAAACAGGACGAAAAGTCAACGGCTCAACAAGAAATAAATAAATACAGATGCAAACCTATTTACGTTGCCTTTTGGACTTAAATGTCAGACTGCCTGAGTGGGGAATCGAACCCACGACCTTTGAAACGAAAAGCCGAGGTCCTACTACAGAGCCGTACCGACAAGGCCGTGTCAGTATATGGCTTAGCGGTAGGACCTCGGCTTTTGGTTTCAAAGGCCGTGGGTTCGATTCCCCACTCAGGCAGTCTGACGTATATGTCCAAAAGGCAACGTAAATAGGTTTGAATCTGTATTTATTGGACAAGTTCTCGTCACTTGCCTTTTCCCCCGCGGCGGGCGAGGAAAAGGGTGAGCCCATTATTTTAGCCTTGGCTCGGCACCGTCATTATTTATACTACAGATAATAGTATAGTATTAAGGAAAGGGGGACAACGCCGGGCCTCAAATACAATCCAGGGCTCGCCAAACGGTAGGTTAAGAGATTAACAGTCAGCTAAACTGAAGAGGTATAATTCGTATACATATATTAGGGACCGGTCATTATTTCTGGCAGGGGAGGGGGGGGGGGGGCGGAGGAAATGAAAATAAGACCACCCAATTTCCGATGTGACCCCCTTCGAGACCCTAAAAAACGCGTTTTTAACGAAAAGCTATGTTGGATTAAAAATGTTTTGTTACACCCATCTCTTGTCGAAATTCATATAAGTATGATGAACACACTGTTTACTTGTATGCCCACATCCGTAACATAACAACTGAAAGACCGAAGAAGGCAGGTGCCAAGGCGTTTCTACAACATTTTTTGTAAAAACTATACTTGCAGAAATGGTACTAGCAGCTTCAAAACGTTGTTAACACTCACATCAAGGGGGGGGGGGGGGGGGCCCCCCCCCCCCGGGGGGGGTTTTGTAGTTTTTTTTGCTGGGGGAAGGGCCCCGAAAAGTTTTTTTTTCCGGTTGGGTGGGGGTTTTTTTCCCCCCCCCCCCCTTGACCGGCCCGTAAAAATTTATGTACCCCCCCTCGCTAGGGTCCAAAAACTTCATGACCTCCCCCCCTCCCCCCCACGATAAATAATGACCGGTCCCTTATGCGTCTATACATATACACGTAATATTAAACGTACAGTATTGGACAATGAAATTTAGACAGAAAAATGTTAGTTTCTCTGCAACGCTCCTTTACGGATTACTTCCTCCAGGACGTGAATGGCTGCGAAAGTTCGATTGTTTTAAGGTATTGGTTTCAGAAATGACGAATATTCATATTTCATGTTGCAGGTTGGATAATGATAAACTGTTACAACGAATAATTACGACATTAAGTCAGTTTTAGCTGTTAGACACTCTAGGACGACGAGTCCACTTCTCGCACGCGGGTAGGGTCGTTCGAAGTGAACACCGACTTGCATACTGAGCTTTAATAAGCTAGCCTGGATAGGACAAGGCTTGGTGAGGTTTAAACATTGTCGTAATGCACTTTTGTACTTTGTGGATGTAAGAAAATAGTGTTAATGATTTACTTTGGGAACTAATATTCACCGACAAAAAGCAATCTGCAAATAAAAATTCCGGAAACATTGGGCTTGGTTTTCTTTTTTCCTTTAATTATTGACTGAAACAGCGGCGGAATCACTGAGAGGGGTGAGGGGGGGGGGAGGCGACTCTGGGGGCAATCCTCGCCTCAAACCAACCAAAAATAAAAATAAAACAGCGGTTGAAGTCAAATTCGCAACACGCAAGTTGATATTGGAAACTTTTTGTGTGAGGTTGAACTGTCCCATGTTTTGTGACCAGATTGTCGTGAAACGTTCAGTTCCAAATTTTAACTTTGATTCCTAAGCCGACGATATATACTGAGGTAACCTCTTAATGGAGAAGGGGCACGGAATACATTGTCACAAAAACATCAACATGGTCGGTATTCGTTCAACCAGATCAGCTTACAGTTTCTTAATAATATAAATCTTCAATTCAACTTCATTCAACTTATTTGAGGTTCGAACCACTAACGTTCGTTCTTGATTGACGAAAATATTAAACTCAGGAGATTCATTTCTCTGCAGGGTCCCCCGGACACTACTCAATCAGACCGCGCTTCGCGTTAAAGAGGGGGGCAAGGGTGGGGGGTCGCGCGGGAAGAATAAACACTGTATAACCTCTACTAATCACAACTGCCGGCAACACACTGCAAAAAATGAAACTCTCGATGTGGATTAAACTAAAGTAAAGACTGAAAAAAGTCAAAGGAAAAAAGAAGTCGCGAAAAAAAAGGCCACGGAGATAACCGATGGAAACTATTTACTGTTTTGTTTAGTGTTTTTTTTTTTTATAGGTTGAGGTTATAGGGTTGAGGCTTAATGGCGCGTCGACAACTATGTCATTAGTGCCAACCTCAGTCACAGTGCAGTAGTCCAAGTTGTCACTGCACCACGCATTAGAGATATTAAACAAACCTAGGTTAGGTAAGAAATTTCATTAAGAAACTGTTTTCCTTCTGCTTTTTCTTTCCTCAGTTTTTTTCCTCGGATTGTTTTCCTTCGGCTATTTTCCTACGGTTATCTCCGACATTAAAAAAAAGTTTCATGGCATATATTTTCCATTGGCAGTTTACTGTCCATTCCTTTTTATTTGGGTTTTCGTTCTGCGGAAATCTTTCTCTTTGTTTTGTTCCCTTTTTTTCCCCCCATTGGCTGTTTTTTCCAGGTTTCTTTTCCCTAGGCTTGTCTTTCCACGGTTTATTTATTCCTAAATTCAATGTTTCTTGAATTCATTTCTTTAAAATAAAACCGCAAAATTGACTTGAAAATCGTCTTTAAAATAAAATCAATCTTAAAACTGTTGCTCTATTTATAACTAAATGGTGTAATGGAGTATTTTAAAGTCAATTGAATACTTTACAGATAGGTTTTGTCACACATAATGATACTTTTCTTCCTGAGCCTGTGAACAATCCACCACATTTTCTTGGCCTATCCAGATTCCATAAATAGAGATTTGCAGTTTGTGTGATTGACTGACTTCATTCTGTGTTCAACAAATTTTATTTTTTTCAGTTGCAATAGCAGACACAGTATTGTATTTATTTTGTGGTTATTATTATTCGTTTATCGAATTTAACAACTTCGTAATATTTAAGGATTTCCCATAACCAGGCATGATTAATCGATGTAGACTTGTAGTTGCCCCTTCTGAAATGTCTAAATTTCATTGTCCAATACTGTACATGTATATACGGATCAAATAAACTATATGAAGCATGTATCAGCGCCAGTTGAGTGAGCGATTTAAAAGATACAGCCGCTAAAAGAACAATGAAGCCCTACAACCAACCGTTCTACAAGTAACCATTGGCAGGTAGTTCAGCTTAAGTTCGATGAGGCTGATAGTGCCAAATTACACCAAAAATGAGATTTTTGTACCTTTTCCTTTAAGCACATAATTAAGTTAAGGATTATGACGTAAAAGTGTAATCTGTCGAAATTCAGCTTTAATTCTTAACATGGTTGCCTTTTACTTGTGATAGGACTGTCGTTCATTCACATTTTTTTTGACACAAGGCAAACCCATTCCGCTCTGACAAGTCCCATCAATATAACGCGATTTCGGCCTGAGGCAAGCAGCTGCAGAATTCCATTTCTTCATGGTAATTCAACGCCAAGAAGTCAAAAGTTGCGAACAAGGCTCGAAGAAAAGGAGAGAAATGGGCAACATAGAATCAGCGTAAAACCTACGAAAAGAGAAAACGAGTGGCGTATGTTATCTTACTGATGCCTGAGGCGGAGAGAACAGAACGTTGGTTGCATTCGTACTGCAATTTGCAAAAGGAAAGAGCGTGGGGAACAGTTAATTTACTCTAAATAACAGCGCCATCAAACAGAAACTTCATTCAAATCACCTTACCGTAAAGTGTGACCGGAGTGAGTGTAGCAAAGGGGGTCTGGGGGGGGGGGAGATGAGGCTTAATGGCGCGTCGACAGCTTGGTCATTAGCGCCAACTTCAGTCACAGTGCAGTGGTCCGGGTTGCCACTGCACCACACATTACAGAGATATTATTCAAACCCCTAATCTAAATCCATACATCTATACCTCCTGCAAAAATTGAAAAACACCGGACAGGAGGACAGACTTATCGCCCAACTGACGCACAATGTCATGCGGAAGATGGAAACGACGACGAAAACCATCAAGATGGCAACAATCAACAAGGAAGTGCCGGACCGTAAGTGGCCGCTGTAAGCTCCCCCAGAGGGGTCCGGTGCGGAGCCCCGGAAGCTGAAGCATTTTACGCTATTTGAGGGTCTATTTTCAGCTTCCCAAGACACGTTGCACCACAATGTTAAGCAGTTTCGGTTGTTTTCCGTAAATATTCTTTAGCATAAGGGGTCGTGAAAACATAATTGTGACCAAAATACATCATCAGTACTGTGCCTCATTGTGAAAACACAGTTCGAATCATTAGGTTACAGGCATTGCCATTTGACGGACATACAAACATAACACTTTCGACTTCAATAGAATAAGGAATATCAAGATTCCCAATGCGGACGTCCATACCATTTCGGACACACACAAACAAACACAAATCTTACGATCTAAGTTTCCTTCAAGCTTCCTTTTCCTTAGTTTCCTTAGTCATTCCTTACTGTATAGCTAGGGGTACCACAGAGTACCACATATTAGGCATCAGTGATCAGCCAGAACAGTGGCGTAACTAGTGGGGGGGGGGGGGGCAAAGGGGCGATTCGCCCCCTCTGTGAGATTTTGAAAGCTTATTCGGCAAATTGGCCAAGTCACTTTTTCCTTAACTGAAAAATTATTTACCGTCAGATGGCTGCATTTTAAGATCAAAGACGCAACTTTCATCTTAGCTAATTTATACTTCTACTGTTTCTCCTTTAAATCACTAAAGTAACCAGGTAACAAATGGAGAAATACGAAAATCAGTAAAGATAAACAGTAAGAATTAACTAACTCCATATTTTGCTTAAAATTCCCAACATTTCTAACAAAGTATCACTGTTTAAAAAATAAGTATCTAGTATGAAAAACTGAAGGATTTACATTACAAAATGTTTTTATGCGTATAATGCAGTCAGCAAAGCTGGTTTTATAAAAATGTTTCCAACCGCACTTTACAAAGCCAGAAAATGCCGGAAATAGCAAAAATGCATCAGCTTCCGGGGCTCTTATTCGGTTCTCCCTCCACACCATTCGGCTAAATACCTAGTGTTGCCCCCTCAGTACAAAACCCTAGTTACGCCACTGAGCCAGAATTTATCCTTCTAACTGACCCTGTAAAAAAACTAAAGAACTCTTCCTTTAGCTATGAGCAAGAGAAAGACAAACTTGCAATTAGTTTAAATTAACTTGCATCATTTATCATAAATTGTCGTTGAGCTTATTTTTTGCTGTTGTTGAGCCACGACTTTTTATCAGTTGTTTACTAGGCTGTTAAAAAGAATTTACGAAAAAAAAAGCAAATGAGAAAAAGGCCGCGGGAAAAAAAGCCAAAAGAAAAAAAAAACCTTTTCTTGGTAAAACTCCTTACCCTGCTTGGTGAAATTTGAGCCAAGCCGAGCAACATAATTTAATACATGTAACAACACCAAAAAAAAATGTATATATTTTTTCCGTGCACAATTAATACATAAACATTTTAATGGTTAGTAAGGTGCTGCTTGTTCTTCCCCAGTAAAACCAGGCCCTATTTGAAGCTGAGCAGCCATATTTGCGCAAATTACATTGGTATTGGAAAATTCATGAAAAATTGTATTGATTCTGGAAAAAGTCCTTAAGACTGCTTGAAATTGTTGTGTATGAATTTGTGTAAACCCTGGATCGCAATATAACTTCCTTGCAGTGTCTTCTCTACAGTGATTTAAACCATTCTTACTTTTAATCACGCGAAAATTTTACGATTTAAAAGAAATAGTTAACAAGACAGGTTATATGTACGCTGGCAGTGGACGTTATTCCAGTGCAACTAACTGTGAAAAATATAATAATAATAACTGGGACAATGTCCACTTGGAACAACACCCCACTGTACAACACTGGGCGTTATTCCACAGGGAAAATAGACAAATAAATAGCTTCATTTTCAGTTGAAGTGGTATGGAACCACGTCCATAAAATAAAAATAAAAGTGAATTTAGGATAACGCAGTGCAATTTGTTATAAAAAATAATGATTGGAATAAATTGCACTCGTACTGGAATGACAACCTTTGTAAATCATTGGAATCAACCAATGTAGTTGTAATGATGTTGTGCATTAATCGGATCCGTGCTATATTGTGTCGCCTTTAGTTGCCGCGTCGTAGAACCCTTTAATCTCCATGGCAGAATCCCTTAATCACTTTCAGAATGGAGGAACTGGATAAAGTTTTGAGCGTAGAACTATAGGCGAGCAGGGAACGTTTTAGGAGAAAACGGACACGGAACCGAACAACCAACAAAGGAACCGAAAATGTGCAGTAGGCTTTGTGTGCATTAGGATAGTTCGGATGTAATTAGAACTTGTTTTATTATTTTTTTGTAGCAAATGTGCACAGCTTCTGTATGAATAAATACACACAAATCGTTGTAAATTATATAAAGGAAAGAGTGTGTGATCTTCGCTGTTTGGCTAGTTTACCTCTTTTTTTAGTCTGCTGTACAGCCGTACGGGCTGAGGAGACTATTGCAACGACTTCGTCCGTCTGTTTTTTTTTTCAACTTCGCAACGGTATCAGATAGAGACGACCACTGTTTACAACGTTAGATTCAGTGTCAAAAGTTAGTTAAATAACATGGCAAATTAAAACATCGTTACCTCTTTATATCTAATAGACTTCTTCGACGTAACTAAATTAAATAATAACATTTCATCGTCGAATTGAAATCCTAAGGACTTATGTTAACGCAGCCGTAAAAACAAAAACATTTTAGCTTCGTTTAAAAGAGTCTTGTCGTATTGTTGCATGAATGATTAGGCTTACGGTCGAACCAAATTCTCCATTAGGCCTATCAGCTACTTGCGAAACTAAAACTGCCGTTAAAAAAATTAAGCCTAAAAAATGAAAATTAGGTCTAAAATCACGTTACCATGGCAACGTCAAGTTGCTACGAGTCGCTGCTGGCTTTCTCAACAGCGTCTTCCCTGTCCCTTCACTCCTACCACTGATCTATATAGGCTACGTTGCGCGTTACGTTGTAACAGTGTAACTCAGAAGACCGGATGCGACTAGGTAGTCGCTGTAGCCGCTTGTTTTTTGTGTGTTTTTTTTGTATTGTATAGCTTATGTTTGGGTGGCTCCGGGTTTAAACCAACATAATCTTGTTCACCGCACATTCGATGTTACTCTACTCAATCTACGTAACTAAGATCATATTTTGTTTCTTTGTGTTTGTGTTCGAAGTGGGAATCTCGATAATCTTTATTCTGCTGAAGTCCGTAGTGGGAATCCCGGAGGCTTGGGCGATGGGCTAATGGTAGCGATGGTGTTTAATTTGTAAGGACCTTCAACAATAATTGGCGTATGCAGTGACGTCAGAAACGTGAAATCACAAGAATGCTCTAAAAATACCGAGCCGTAAACGTGGGGGGGGGGGTGAAAGCTGTCCTACTCTCTATAACTAAGATCAGAGTTATTGTGTGCGCAGCGTATCTTGAGTCCTGCAGGTATTTTATGAGCGGCTACATCTTCCTGGAAGGAGTGGCTTTAATCGACGGCCGCCATTGTTTTTTGTAACCATCTAGGATATCAACAAGGTGCTCTGCTATCGAAAACATACAATCGATTATCTGTATTCGTTCTGGGGCGAACTCAAGATAGGCCGCGGACACTTTAGTTTGTTTGTTTGTCCGCAGTGGGAATCTCGATAATCTTTATTCTATTGAATCCCAACACATTTAATAGTAATATTTATCAAAACAGTAAACCGCAGCACTTTTTAGAATATTTTTAATACGGCAAATAATAATAATAATAAAAACATGTTCTGCCCGAGAATAGGGGCAAGGAAGACGGAAGGGTCTCGGAAGAAACCACTAACACCGGTCCTGTGGAAACAAAAGACGGCAGCATCACAAATACGGTGCGTTTAAGAAAGGTGGACAAGTCAACACGGTTAAGCAGACCCCTAAAAACACCCAGCGAAGTTGCGGAGACAACTGCCTCTGGGAGGTCGTTCCATGGTGTAACCACCCTGTTTGAAAAAAAGTACTTACGACAATGCAGGTTACACCTAGAGCTACACAATTTGAAAGAAAAGTGGCCCCGGGTAAAGTTTACCGGACTCAACTCAAAAATAAAAAAGGAAGATCCAAAGGAACTAATCCATCAATACACTTGAATAATGTCCACTGCCAGCTCATATTTTTTAAACGCAGGTTATTTAATTTTATTATCAGTAACCTTGTACCATGCCATTTCACGTTGATGCTTCAAGAATTGGTCACGCCAAATTCACACATTGCTTCCTGTTAGGGGGGGGGGGGGGATTGGTCCCTCCTGAATGTCATTGGTGTCGCCGATCGCTTACGGTCCGTCACGGCCTTGTTGATTGTCACCATCTTGATGGTGCTCGTCGCCGTTACCATCTTCTTCCATGAGACTTGGCGAGTCAGTTGGGCGATACGTCTCTGTCCTCCTGTCCGGGGTTTTTAACTTTTTAATAAGACCTATAGTTTTGGGGTTTGTTTAACATCTCTCTCATATGTGGCGCAGTGGCAACCCGGACCACTGCGTAAAGGACCCCCCTCTCCCCCCCCCCACTCATCATCCAACTGAAATAACTAGTACAATGCTAGAATACTACGCTGAAACAAAATTTTCGAAGAATTAACGAATCCAAATTCGTGTGATGTTTTGCCTCCATCTCCTTAGCTGGGCTGGTGCCGGGCTCGGATTTCCATTCATGTGTACGCCAAGGCTGAATAGTAGAGTTTGTATGTTTGGATTCTTTGTAGTAGCGCACGCAAGTTGGAGGGGGGGGGGTGTAACCACCCCAAGATCCGAAATTGAAAGTAAACTTTGGTAAAAGTAGACAACCCTTTACTGCTCAGTTACTGAAAAATTCTAAAAAAAAGGCTTTTTGTAAGGTTTTAACGGTGTTAAAAATTGCTGACCTGGATTAGAGGGAATTAAAACACCCCCTCCCCCGCTTCCTCAGCTCCCCTTACCTGATTTTAGTTGCCCCTCCAACACAAGGTTCCTGAGTGAGCCACCAATTCTAAGTAATTGCTGTTTTTTCGAGTGTGGGTCCCCTGAATTGTTGGTCAGCGGCCCCTGATATGCTAGTTACGCCACTGACCTCAATCAAATAAATGCCTTGCTCCTGACAGCAAAGAAGGAACCACAAGTTCACAAAACGCAACACACTGACTTAGTTTTCAACAGTACCTTGCTGTCTTCGTCACAATAAACAAAACATATATACAATTTAAAAAGTCGTATACTGGTGATTGACGGACTACCTATCCGCCATCTTGGAAGGTTCGATGTGGCACCACTCCGTTAATCGCCATTATACGTCGTTTTAAAGTGTATGTAGATATATAGATTGATTATTGTGGCCTTGACAGCAATGTACAGTCGTAAATTAAGTCAATGTATTGCGTTTTGCAATCGTGTGGTTCCTTCCTTCCCGTCAGGAGCACGCTATTTATTTGATCGAGGACCACTTAACCACAAAATAATCGTAACTCGTTAGTTGTAATGAATAAGAAAAACCGGAAGTAGGTAGCGTAAGTGGCCCGAAAATACCGGAAGTTACAGAAGACCGGTTGCGACTTAGGGAGTTGCTGCAGCCACTTGTTTTGTTACAAATTGTTTCTTACTCTTGCGGTTGCTATGTGTGAGTTGTTGCTGTATACGTGGTGCGGGCGTAATTGGCGGAAGGAAGTTGCTATGACGACCAATTTGAATCTTGAGTCGATGTAGTATGGAGCGTTGCTTGGGATGTGTCTGTGTTGCGAGGGTAAATTGAATTTCATTGTCATTAGAAAACGGATGTTTTGAGCCCACTTAGTTCTGTGAAACGATGCAAAAAATGTTTGTGTTTTTTTTTTTCGTAGCTGAAGATCTTTCTGTCTGAGGTGCGCAGGGCCTTCTGGTTTTATAAATCGGATACTCTAGGCTTCATTTGTTTCCTTACTTTCAAATATCCATATAGATCGAAAAATTATTTCCGAATGTGAATGCCACCAGGTCCGAAACACCTGTAATATCGAGAATTCATCAGCTATTGATTGACACGAAATGTCTGCGAATGGCATATAATACTTCATTTTTCGTACTGGAAGTCAACACTTCTGGTACCAGATTGGCTCAGAACTTTCGAATGGCTCAAAACTTTCGAATGGCTCAAATCTTTCGAATGGCTCAGAACTTTCGAATGGCTCAGAACTTTCAAATAGCTCAGAACTTTCAAATGGCTCAGAACTTTCAAATGGCTCAGAACTTTAGAATGGCTTAGAACTTTAGAATGGCTTAGAACTTTAGAATGGCTCAGAACTTTAGAATGGCTTAGAACTTTAGAATGGCTCAGAACTTTAGAATGGCTTAGAACCTTAGAATGGCTCAGAACTTTAGAATGGCTCAGAACTTTCGA
Organism: Lithobius niger; assembly: GCA_023313725.1. Taxonomy (NCBI): domain Eukaryota; kingdom Metazoa; phylum Arthropoda; class Chilopoda; order Lithobiomorpha; family Lithobiidae; genus Lithobius; species Lithobius niger. The sequence goes on along the minus strand of JAHWFP010119719.1, from coordinate 6,619 downwards.
ATGGCTCAGAACTTTCGAATGGCTCAGAACTTTCGAATGGCTCAGAATCTTAGAATGGCTCAGAACTTTAGAATGGCTCAGAACTTCAGAATGGCTCAAAACTTTCGAATGGCTCACAACTTTAGAATGGCTCAGAACCTTAGAATGGATCAGAACTGCTGAAACGTAAGATTTTTTAAAATCCTGCGTATAAATTCGGAGAATCCTCGCTCTCTTACACAATAACAACACTTCATTTGGTGATGGTTTTACAGCATTCTCACGTACAACGTTGGCATGGAAATTTCGAAAGAAACCGAAATGCTTTTCTTTGGAACTAGAGTTGGTAAATTAGGAATGCTTTCACTCGTCGTTTTAAAAAAAATCTTGGACCTGAATAGGATAATTTTTCCTCCAAAGGTAGGAACAAAGTAGGACTAAACCGGGTTTGTCTGTTTGATTGATTGAAATGCATAAAATCATCACTCCATAGCCCAAGTTCAAAACAGGGACCAACTCTGAGTGAAAACTGTCTAGAAGTTGTTTTAAAACTCCCCTCTTCTCATTTTCCTGCATACGTTAAGCAATCAATATCTTCACTAGGGGCAATCCCTTTAAATTAACAAATAATTTTAAGGTATTTTTTTTTCAAATCGCGTTGTCCCAGTTTGGAACTATGTCCCAACAGACGCAGTCTTGGACGGATTCCCTGCAGGGCTTTAAAAAGGCTGTTATGGGTGTAAATCTTTCCAAGTTTATGAAGTGTTTTTTTAAAAAAAATTGAAATGTTACGTAAGACTTAGGGTATGCTAACCTGCATTTTACTGCATTGTATATTTTCTTAAATATTTTTCTGGGTCATTGTAATTTCGGACTGCGAATAAGTAGAGCTTGGGCCCCCTTCGCTCTAAGATACGGTTTCTTTGCTATAAATTTATTTATTATTAGAGACTGGTCATTATTTATGGTGGGGGGATGGGGGGGGGGTGCAATGAAATGAAAATGTGACAACCAAATGTGGCGATGAAATGACCCCCACCCCCTTCAAGATTTTGAAAAAAATCTTGACCCCCCCCCCCAGTCAAGGTCCAAAAACAATGTGTCCCCCTCCAAAAAATAAAAAGTACTTTTCGTATACCTATTCAGAATGTCTGCAGATGATTCCTGTAGCCGAGATATTGCTGTAGCCAAATTAAGTAAGTAGCTCTCCACACCGACATTTCCTATAGTTGTAAGGAAACGTGTCTCGTTTGTAACGAAAAAACATGTTGGGCTGAAAATGTTCTATAAAATCTTTCTTACACCCATCTGCTGTCAAAATCTATATAATAATCTCGGAGGCCGGCTAAAAGAAAGACTAAAAGGAAAACCACTTCTCCCCTCCTCGCGCCCGCATTGAAAATGCGCTTTCCCATTCTACCTGCAGCCAAACAGGAGCCAGGCATGAGTGGTCGATCAATCTGACAAATCGTCGGGAAGAGCGCCGAAAAAAATGTACCGGGAATGTGTCCCGGGAAATGTGACCGGCCCCGTGCATAGTACGGGCTTCCTCTAGTCTACATTATAATCCTGGAGGCCGGCTAAAAGGAAGGCTAAAGCAAAAGGGAAGGCTAAAAGGGAAACCACTTCTCCCCTCCTCACTCCCGCATTAAAAATGCACTCTCCCACTCTACCTGCATGGACACAGGAGGCAGGCATGAGTGGTCGATCAACTCAATAAAGGTTCAATCTGACAAGTCGTCGGGCCGAACAATCACTTCTCCCCCCCTCCTCGCGCCCGCATTGCAAATGCGCTCCCCCATTCTACCTGCATTGAAAGAGGAGGCAGGCATGAGTAGTCGATCAATCTGACAAGTCGTCGGGAACAGTGCCGGGAAAATGTCCCGGGAAATGTATCCGTAAACTTGATTCATGGCCGGCCCCGTGCATAGCACGGGCTTCCTCTCAATAAGTATGATGAACACACTGTTTGCATTCTAAACAAAGTCAGCACCTGAAAGACAGGAGGAGCCAAGAAACCAGGTACCAAGGCTTTTTCTACAAAGTTCTTTGTAAACACTATATAGTATTCGTACTAATAGCTTGAAGACCTTGTAAACACTCACATTATGGGGACAGTTTTAGAAATTTTTAGAAATTTTTACTGCTGAAAGTCCCATTTTTGAGGGCCAAAAATGACTCTTTCTTCCAGTTTGGTCAGCGTGTTTTTGTCCCCAACCCCCCCTTTGCCAAGACCTAAAAGAATTATGATTCTTCCCCCTCGAAGGGTTCAAAAAATTCATGACTTCCCCCAATATCCTCCGGCACACCCCGGCGAAAATTTGGTGGTCACATTTTCATTTCCCCCTTTCCCCCTATCCATAAATAATGACCGGTCCGTAAACGTCAGACAAAATGAGTCTTAACATACTTTTATTAATTTATTTTAACTACAGTTTTCATGAACCAAAACTACGAAACCAGATCCTACAATTCTGATTTGAATAGTGCCGAAGAACAGGACCGCACACATTCGTTAGTTTTCAGAGTTTTAGTTGCATTGACCTAACCAAATCAAACATTCCATTTACCTAAAAGCAAACTTTTCGTTTTTTTTTTTTTTTCCCGTGAGAATGAACCACCCGATTCGAAAACTGCCTTCTGGTTTAGACGAGCAGCCAAGTCCATTTCAAAGAATCCTGTCCTCTATTCACCAGTACTCTGAATAGTTACAGTGCGCGTCTTTAAATAACCTTTTAGAAAAGTTACACGGAACAAAACGATAACACTGCTAAATGGAGTTGAGTAGAATCAAAGGAAACAAGGAATTCAAACTACAAGAACGACATGGGGGGCGGTGACGAACCGGTCGACACAAAAGCGAGTATTTTTCCACTGGAGGGCTTCTCGCTGCGGCCTTGTGTCCAAAGGATTTGGAAGAAGATTTCCATCGCTGTAAATGCGTGAGTTTCCACCGACGAAAAGGGACTTACAAAAGCTCATGTAAGACGCGTTGACGCCGGCACAAAGCCTTTTCCTTTAGCGCCCACGGGCCTACAGTGCGCGCGCACACACGGGCTCTCCAACCTAACCGCCAACAAAGGAGAGGGAGAGGGGGAAAAAAACGGAATAAGTGTGGTTTAATTAAAAGTCCGCCTTAAATTGAATGTCTGAGCTGCTAGTCTGCAGAACTGCAAAGCCTGCGCTGCGGTTGTGGGTTTTAAAAACCCTACGCATACAGTAGCCAAGCGCAAAGCATATAACACAACAATGGCGGCTTTTCGGTTGTCAAAGCCGCATGTACTTAATCGGTGATTCACAAATGTAATTCCAAAGCTCTAACTTCCTTCAAAAACGTTTGAAATTTGTTTACCTGCCGGACAAGAAAAACCTTTTTTTTAAAAAAATAAGTTATGTGTTAATTGAAAGCTTATGCACTATGCGAAAAAAAAAGCTTTTTTTATACAGTTTCCACCAAAAAAGAAGACCTAACAGACGTCAAAACAGACAGACAGATGCATTTTCGAGGCCCATAAGATGAAGTTGGGGGGGGGGGGACATTAACACCAACCTCAGTCTCAGTGCAGTGGTCCGGGTTGCCACTGCGCCACAGTCATTACAGACATGTTGACAGGGCCCCCACAACAGGGGAGGGGGGTCAGATGGACCCACTGTACCCAGGTCCGGTCACTCTAGGGTCCCACACGGCCGAACATTTTTTTTTTCGTAATGGTCAGTTTTGATGACTACGAGTAATGTACTCGAGTTTGTGGGTATTATGAATTTTTTTTATACTTCCAGCAAACAACAACTCCAATCCAACGGCAACGACCGACCGTGGAGCTGGAGCACTGCAGTGCAAACCTGTCAGCGTGTTAGGCAGGGAAGCCTTCAAACGTAAGCAGCTCGATTTAACGAATGAACCAACCCGTTAAGTACAATTATTATGGCCGACGAATACTATAACGTACCTTTTTTACGATTTCAGTCGGGGGAAGGGGGCCCGCCGTGGTAGTTAGTCCCAGGCCTGTACCTTTTATGTGGGAGCCCTGCATGACGAACAAACCCCAGATTTAGATCTTATCATACATCTGTACCTCGTGCAAAAAAAAAAAAAACAAGCGGCCACAGCGACTGCCTAGTCGCACCGGTCTTCTGTACAGTTCCTCCACTTCCAATGTTGAGGCGCACACCTCTATCACGCACTACAACAGCTATCTCTATTATACTAATCTAAAAGCAGTAGCCATCACAATTGCCGGTCAAAAATGTGTTAGCTTTTAGGCCTAATTATCAGCTTTTAGGGCTAATTTTAACCAGCAGTTTTAATTTCGCCAGTAGCAGCTAACGGAGATCTGGATTGTATAGTAAGCTTATTCATTTTTGCAACATGGTGCGCCTTCAGGCATACAGTTACAGTGTTACAACGTAACGCGCAATGTAGCCTATATAGATCAGTGTAGTAGGGAAGTGACGAGAGAGACGCTGTTGATGAAGTCAACAGCGACTCGTAGCAACTTGACGTTGCCATGGTAACATGATTTTAGGCCTAATTTTCATTTTTTAGGCCAAATTTTTTAAAACGCAGTTTTAATTTCGTATGCAGCAGGTAGGCCTAATGGAGAATTTGGTTAGACGGTAAGCCTATTCATTCATGCAACAATGCGACAAGACTCTTTTAAACGAAGCTAAAACCCATTTGTTTTTATTGTATGTTATCTTAGGATTTCAGTTCGACGATCAAACGCTATTATTTAATTTAGTTAACGTCGAAAAAGTCTATTAGCTATAAGGAAGTAACGATTTTTAATTTGCCACGTTATTTACCTAACTTCTCACACTGAATCTAACGTTGTAAACAATGGTCGTCAATATCTGGTACCGTTGCGAAGTTGAAAAAAGCGACGGACGGACGGACGGACAAAGTCGTTGCAATAGTCTTCCGAACTCAGCCTGTATGGCTGTACAGAAGACTAAAAACGGACCCGAGATGGAAGAGACGACGAACACCATCAAAATGGTGACATTGTACAAGCACATGATGGACTGTAAGTGGCCGATGACAATAATGACATTCAAGAGGGAATTCCTCCTTCAAAAGGAAACAATGGTGTTGGGGGGGGGGGATTGAGGCTTAATGGCGCGTCGACAACTTGGTCATTAGCGCCAACCTCAGTCACAGTGCAGCGGTCCGGGTTGCCACTGCACCACACATTACAGAGATGTTATTCAAACCCCTAATCTAAATCTTGTCATACATCTGTACCTCCTGCAAAAATTGAAAAACACCGGACAGGAGGACAGACTTATCGCCCAACTGACGCGCAATGCCATGCGGAAGATGGAACCGACGACGAACACCATCAAGATGGCGACAATCAACAAGTAAGTGCCGGACCGTAAGTGGTCGTCGACACCAAGAACATTCAGGAGGGTCAACCCCCCGCAAAAGGAAACAGTGAGTAAGTCGGGTGTGACCAATTCGCAAACGGGCCAACACAACCTCCTCACGGCGACTGCAGCGACACGCCGAGTGCCACTCCTCGACAGTTCCTTTAATGGCCCGTAACTTATTACCGTCCTGTCTGTCCCACAAGGTTTGCCAAAAAGCGTGTAACCTCAGACGCAGAGTTGGAAAGGCATCTGAGGGAACAAGGCTGAGATCCCTACCGAGAGGGCCAGAAAGGGCCCCTTTCGCAGCAGTATCAGCTTGTTCATCCCCTGCTATCCCAACATGGCCCGGGATACAGCAGAAAAGCACGGTTTTCCGCTGGCCAGGCAAGCGGGAAAGCAAAGCTTGGACACGTTGTGTCAAGGGGTTCCGAGGATTGTAATTCGCCAAGGACTCCAGGGCACTCATGGAATCACTAAAGACAATGAAATGCGTGCCCCGAAGGTCAAGGATCCATTCCACCGCCAAACCCAGAGCCAAAAGCTCTGCAGAGAACACAGAATAGCCTGATGGAAGGCGATGGGCAACCGTTACACCCTTACACACACAAGCACACGCCACGCCAACGTCGGACTTCGACCCATCAGTAAACAGGCGCTGATAACCGGCATACTGAGAACTCAGCCGCCGGAACTCCTGTAAGTACCTTGCTGGTAGAGTGGAACCCTTCGGGAGGGACGCCAGAGCGAAAATGAAAATGCCACTTGGGACAAGCCAAGGGGCTACTGGCATCCCCCCAAGCCTCAAGACGCTGGGCATTTCAAAGGCTATCTCCTGACAGGACTGCTGGAGCCTATCGCGGAAATCACCCTTACCCACCCTGCGTCTACCGACTCGCAAGTCTGGCCCAAAAACCACGGACCAAGCAGGACTGGATTCCACAGCACGTAAACGCACAGCATACTGAATGGCCAGCTTTCGCCGACGAATGGCCAAAGGTGGCTCCGAGGCCTCAGCATAGAGGCTGACCACTGGAGAAGTTCGAAATGCCCCAGTCGCCACACGCAGGCCACTGTGATGCACAGTGTCCAACATCTGGAGAGTCGAGTCACTAGCCGAACCATACACCATGCACGCATAATCAAGTTTGCTGCGGACAAGGGCTCTGTAGAGGCGCAACATGGCAGTGCGATCGGCACCCCATGAAGTGCCCGACAGAACCCGCAAGATGTTAAGTGCCCGCAAAGACTTGTCTTTAAGTTGGCGCAA
>JAHWFP010119717.1:39915-66762 GCA_023313725.1 Lithobius niger | reverse complement strand
TTGTACGACACCACGTCTCCTTGCAGGAAACTGATTGTACGACACCATGTCTCCTTGCAGGAAACTGATTGTACGACACCATGTCTCCTTGCAGGAAACTGATTGTACGACACCACGTCACCTTGCAGGAAACTGATTGTACGACACCACATCTCCTTCCACTCCGAGCTCAAAAGCGTATGGATGTCACACTCGTAAAGCCATACGGTTATCACACTAGATCGAGTCTACGAGTCTGATATCTAAATTTTTTTGCACTCCTAGTGAAAGGGAAACGTGGAACAATCTATAGTATAGTGTGTAAAAACTGAACCTTGTGCATCTTTAAAAGTTTCACAACACTTGCAACAATCGCAAATCATCCTGTCAAGCACAGCATAATAGGATTTAGCACTACAGTCGAGGTTTATGTTCTTTGGTTCGTCATATCCCGTAAATCCGTGCTTTGTGTCTAATCCCCCTCACCTCCACCCCTCGCCCAACGCGAACGCTTGCTTTCAATCCCGTCGCCCTGTGTGTGTGCGTGAAACGCTTGTTCGCGTGGGCAGTAATTGACGTCTGTGGTGGGGGGGAGGGAGGCCCACCTCCGCGGACGCTTGGCGGGTGGGTGTGTACAATGTCATCACCTCGCAGCCATTCATCCATGATTCATAGTCGTAGCTCCGACCCTAATTGTGTCCAATACCATGCCTTCAACGCTAGCGGAGGACAGGTACGGTTGGTCGTTAATGAACCGGCGAAGCACACTAAAGCTGTCTGCCCAACAGCAATGCCCGCTCCTCCCCATCATCGAATATCCTCTCCCCCCCCCCCCCCGACGCTCGCTATACCCCTCCTCCCCCCCTCGTAACACACAGAGACAATTTCCTGAACAAGCTACTCATTGCTAATTGCATCCTGATACTTGGCAGAGGGATGTGCATTATCATGCCGGATTGACGTTGACTTGTTGCGTTTTGGCAAAACGGGTGTAATTGCAGATATCCTCGGGCAAGTCGGTCATTATACCTTTTAAATAAATAAAGGGCGAATGGTTTAGATTTATCGATTCACTGATGTTAACAGGTATCGGTTTGAGGTCTTCCTTCGGTGGCGTAAAACGGAATCACGTTGAGTGACTATGGCATGATGTTCCCGTGCTGATGCAATGTAGGATAAAAATAATTTAACTTGTATGACCAAGGGTACATGGACATTTCTTACGTCGCTTTGACTGAAGTGGATTTGAATTTATATCGATTTGAACTAACGTCGCGCTAGGAAAAAATTGGATACAGGGACATTCATTCAGACCGACAGCACGTATACACGGAACTTCCTGCCAAGTCGATGCAAGTAACTACGCATCTCTAGTCACCATCAACCAATTCCCTTCTACAGCTCGTCCACATTCAACTAGCAGGGATTTAGACTTCTTTTTAAGGAAGTTCAAGGTGCGATCCTCGCTGCATGACGTTTCTACGCGCTTGGTTCAGCCAATCACAGCTAAGCGTGATCTAAAGCAACGTGTGAAATCAAGGTTAAGTGGATACACGCTAGTTCTTAAAGCGTTTCAACTTGTTACGTCGACGTATGGTGGTGATTTGAGATAAAGCGGCTTGAAAGCAGTTTTAGGTGGATACACGGACCTTCTGAAAGCTCTTCAAAGCCAAAATCGACATGATTTCAAGTCGACTTGAGTTAAAGCAATGTAAGAAACGTCCTACTAACCACAGTGAATTCCTGGGGGGGGGGGGGTACATGGACTTGCCTAACGTCACTTTGATTCAAGTCGACATGACCTCGTGTTGATTTAAAAGTCAAAGCTCTTTGTGTAGGTCCGTGCATCCATCTCAAACCACTTTCAAGTCGAATTGAAGACTAGCATGTATTGACCTAACAAAGATTTCCTGCTAAGCTGTGATTGGTTTCAATAGCACTCCGAAGCATTACGAAGCTGAAGCCCTGCAAGTTGAATGGAGATATGGGAATAAAGGTGGACTTGGTTGATGGGGATTAGACAAGCACGGCAGGTCCTGACCGTGAACGTGTTAGCCTGTTAAATCACCCGACTCGTAGATCCCTGTATCCAGTTCTCTCCTAAAGTGACCTGACTTCAAGTCGACTTACGTTAAAGCGAGTAATTTTATAAACTTTAAATTACTGGCAATAACTTGTGTCTAGTATAAAGTGGTTTCTCCGAATTACTGATTAACCCTGTAATCTGAGGCAGGTTTAGTTGTAGCTACATACTCAGTTGGCTTTCTTTACCTAAACAGATCAATTAAATTAGTTAACAAATTGTAATATTAACATTAAAACGTATGTAAAAAAAATTAAATTTAGTTGTCTGATGATTGGAATTGCAGTTCTGCATAAAACTGCAGTTTACCGTGCTCTTCGTGCATAATTAATGGAGTTACAACCTACAACTGCAGTCGAAGGATGCACTTTGTCACAGAAACTGCAGTTCTGTAACAGAACTGTAGTAAATATGCATGAAGTAAATAGGCATAAATATGCATGAAACTGAAAACTGAAGTATTTGTTTGGTATGGGATATCCCATGAGTATCGAACTTTTTTAATATCCCTTGCAAGGTTGATACATATTTCAGCAAAAAATTTGAAAAGTGAACCCTGTAACCCATTATGCATTAGCCTACATCTAAATCTCCTCATTCCTGTTGATACTTTATCTATCTCCATAGCAACAGGCTACTGATGCCAGCAAGCATAAATAAGTACTAAGGTTACTAAAGTACTAAGAACTAAGGTTATTTCTAGTACTAAAGTTACTAGAAGTACCTGGCATAATCTATCCTGGTGTAGTCAGTTGTGGGGTGGGTGACCTTAAGTTGTTGTTTGAAGAATTGTTTTCGTTTCGGAGAGTTTTTTAGTTTGTTGTTGTTTATTACGCATCCCAGGATATCCAACAGAGGTTCTTTTCCCCAGTCAAGTCTCCATGATCCCTTGATATAACGTACGGTGTAGTTTTGCCCCGATTATGTATCTATTCCCCAAATGAGAAGCTTGCGTCGATTCTTTTTCCCAGTGATGCCTCCACCACACCTAATCCCATTCTCAGAACAAATACGTGACAAAAGTGTCACCAATTTCTCCATCTCGCGAGCGGAGTAGCTTGGTCTTCTTCAAAGTCCTACGCTTTTATTTTCGTCCGTATTCTATAACGTAGGTACTGCTAAGTCAAGGCTTTTTTCTTTTCTTTTTTACCAACATGTTTGTTTTATTTCTTTACAGGTAAGCTGTTGGCATTTAGTCGAACGAGAGGTTTTACAGGTAGGCTTAACCATCTTTTATTTTTTTTACTGTTTTTTTTTTTTAATGAGACATGGATTCGATACCAAATGTGGTGGGCGTTTTTTCTGACCGTGGAGCTTCATCGTATGATTTATCTCTGTATGAAATCACATAGAGCCGGTCAACTGCAAGTGTGTGGGAAGGTGTGAGTTCATGAATTCTGGTTAATTTATAACAAATGTCGATTTAAAAGTGATCCTGTGAATACAGAGCAATGGCTGTAAAATGAGCTAAGAACCAGCTTCATAGGACAAATAGTTTGATTTGTAGAGAGCGTAGCAGAAACGTGTGGTGCCAACAAGAAGAAGAAGAAGCACAACAAGCCAAAAATGAAAATTCCAGCTCAACTCCAGACCTCCGATGTTTCAAATAGGAAATTAATAAAAGTCCGGACATATGCTCACCAAGTCCAATAAAGCTTATACACTAAATTTGAGTGGAAAATATTGAAAGACAGCGGAGAAATAACCACCGAAATTTGGGCTTTAAAACACGGGAGAGTGAGGTCGAACTTTTGCTAATTAACTATTCACGTGTTTTAAATCATCAATTCTACAGAAGTTAAGTAAAGATGATAAGTTTCGCTGCAGTTTCTCGAAGAAGATAAAACAATTTTAAAGACGAGAAAACTAGAAAGTCGAAAAAATCGAGTTTTTTTTTAAAGTTTTCAGATCGAGTCGAATTTACACAACAAATTCAAACTCAAAATTTCAAGCTTTGCACACCTCTAATCAAAGATGTATAAATTCGTCCCCTTCCCTTCAAACATAACCTCAGTAGTTGAAAGAATGCTAATCAGAAAACTGCCATTTTTTTTTAAAGCGTATGCAAGTCGATACACGGCCGCGTGGCTATGTATATCGTTTGGTGAAACTGCGAAACCACTTATGTGACATTTTTTTTTCACACTTTACAGGCACAGCTTTATCACTTACGAAGTTTTGCACTAACAAAAACTGCCGTAAGTGGAAATGCAAAAAACCTCGTAACTGAAAAACGTGGTTCAACTCCTCTATTTCGTTGCAAAATTAAGTGCATTTGGGGATAAACTCTAGAGGGATGCATGCTTTAAACAATTAAGGTAATTCAAAGATTGTAAATTGGATTTCCTTGAGCTACAAAGAGAATTATTTAGAGAACGGTCAGTCACCATGTGCGTTGTAGGAAGAACTTGCAGTTTACAATTTTAAGGGTTTGTGTGCCAAATTATTGGGCAATCATTTGCGAGGTTTTAACACGTGATCATTTAGGAGTCTTCTGATTGGTTGACCGATACAAGGTTTTGCATGTCCACGGAGGACGCCTATAGAGCCATCTTTTAACACCAAAAAAAAAAATCATGAAACGAGCAGTTACGTGTTTTTTTTTTTTTTTTGCAGTCTCAGCCACGATATGGGGATGCAGAAAATTAAGCTATTAATACACGTAACTCCATATTTATACACGTCACTCATAAATATCTTTACATTGCAACCACCCAAATCAGGGTTTTGGTTTCCACATCAACACTAAGTTCGCTACCACAAAACTACGGCCTTTCCGTTACGAGAATGAGCCTCAGCACAGATGTTTAGATTGCTGGCCTTAGTGTTCGCCACGACCGGCGTGTTCAGATCGGATGTCGGAAGTTCAACCTCTCCATCGTTTGGGTTCCGTATTTACAGGGCCAAACAGCGGAGATGTGGCGGGGGGGGGGGGGGGGGGGGGCCCGATGGATCTACTCCAATTCCGGACGTAAAGTCCGGACGTCGGCTGCGAGTGGACAGTGATGAGCTACTTTTGGTAAAAGAACAAGAATTAACACTCTGGCCAACGCTTTCACCTGTAAACAGGATACGGGTTTATAAGATTGTTACTTGACCACGTTGCTGCTATTTAAGCCTCCAACGTACCACTGCAATCTTATTTCCGGCTGAACAGATGAACCGAGAATAATTCAGTGACAAATGCTGTATTTACTCTCAAGACCAAGACTATATTTACAACAACTTGGAAGTTACAAAAAAATTACATTGCCGCCCAAACGTTCAACCCCAGATTACGAGATACGTCTGTTCATCATTGCTGTCGTCTCGTAGTCTTTTTGCCGTCAAAACGCACTCAATTTAACTGCACTTTCGCGCAATGCCTGGCTACTATTGCCAGACATTTGGAACGTGCCTTCTTCTTTGTAGGCAAATGTACATACTTGTCGTACGATCACTTGCCACAAAATTGTATCGTTCTGCTTCTCGAACGGCGAACACGCTAATTACATAATTGGTGTAATTAGAGGTCGTTCATTACAGGCTTGAGTGTTGTACAATCTATGGGGTACGGTGCCCTCATGGCTGGCACAACTATCTCACCTTAGGTCTCGGGTTTAGGGCGGGGGGGGGGGAGGGTCGTCTAACTTGAAAAATCGCATAATTGGAAGAACTTATGTAAGGGAAAGTCGTCTAACACGAAATTCATATAACGGAAAACCGTCTAACGTCCCTGCCTCGCTCACGCTGCCGCGCTCGCTGCAGCCACACACACATCATTAGAAACCGTAGCCATATTATTACCCAGTTAGACGATTATCCATTGTACGATTATCCATTATACGATATTTCGATTAGATTAGACGATTTTCCAGATTTCTATTTTGGCAGATATTAGATAATTAGCCCATTAGATGATTTTCCAGTTAGACTTTCGTCCGACCCCCTCTCGGATTCGAACCTGATCTAAGCCACCGCAGGAATTTTCGGGAAGAGAAGGGCTCTATGATGTCTCGTGGTCTTGCTGATTGTGGCACGTAAAAGAGCCTAGGAATATCACTCCTTCTGGCGCCAGGGCTACGGCAGCGAGCACGTCAAACCTTTAAAGTGTTTGGCAATCAAGCAGGGTTGACAAGTTTCTGACATTCGACAGGTTTTTTTTACCCGTTTTTACCATTGTTTTAACCGTCATGTCAAAAACTCTTTTTTGACACATATTTTTTGACACGTCAAAAATCGTCAAAATACTTCACGTTGTATCAACGGATGATACTGATTAGATAAATGGTTGATACACTGGACTAACTTAAAGTTAAGGATGAGATTGAGTCAAGAACCCTATCTGCCATTTTGGTTCAGGTTTCATAATTTGTTGACGATCTGCTCGACCGCCAATTGGTACGCCTTACATGGTTGGTGATGGTTTCGTGGCTAAGTGATCCCTAAACAAGTAAGCTAACAATTGGGTCGCTAAAGTAAAAGGGAGTAAAGTTTCTAAATAAGTAGGCCGAATTAAAGACGGGAAAGCCAAAGGCTCACAAGAAATAACTAAATACAGATGCAAACCTATTTACGTTACCTTTTGGACTTATATGTCAGACTGCCTGAGCGAGGAATCGAACCCAGGACCTTTGAAACCAAAGGCCAAGGTCCTATCGCTGAGCCAGACTGACACGGCCTAAAAGGAAACGTCCATAGGCAGCATTTAACACGTGCATATATACAAATAAACAAACACTTTCCAATCGCCACTGGAGGGACGCTTATTTGCCGCGCCATCCTCCAAGTGAAACGAATGGAACACTTAAACGTGAAATAATGATTAAAGACGGGAAAGCCAATGGCTCACAAGAAATAACTGAATACAGATGCAACAGGCCGTGTCAGTCTGCCTCAGCGGTAGGACCTTGGCCTTTGGTTTCAAAGGTCCTGGGTTCGATTTCCCGCTTAGGCAGTCTGACATGCAAGTCCAAAAGGCAACGTAAATAGGTTTGCATCTGTATTTAAGTAGGCCGAAAATGGTTTACATCAGGATTGGTTGGGGTTGATGATTGGAATGCCAGAAAAGGCTTCCCTTAGTTACTACCCCCTAAGTTGGTCGTTAAGGGCAGCTAACTATTGTCATGAACATACAAGATACGTCAAGGTAAGCCTGGATTGTTCGGTCGTGTGGTTTGATGTCTGAAGCGAAATTTTAATGCTGTATGCTGTATCAGAGGTGGACACAATTCCGTTTCAATGGACTTGAGTCACTTACCTAGACATGATGAGAAGCAAGCCAAGTCATACCCATCACTACCCACATGCCGTTGATAAGCAAGTCCACTCAAGATCAATTTTCCAATTCCAATTCATGACTCTGAGTCAATTCCAACCAAGTCACTGCCATGTTTCAATTCAACTCAAATCATTGCCACATAGTTGCTATTTCAAATCATTTCCAATCAATTATTTTCGTTTCTGAATCTCACAAATCAATGCCAAATCACTGACTTGCTGTTGATCCAGTATTAGCTCCAGTCAATTCCCGGTTCATTGAGGAAATATTTTGACCGATTCCACTCAATTCCACCCAACTGAGCCTAAATCCAGCATAATTTTAGGTACATTTTGACAAATTTTAACGTGTTATACCGAAAATTAAACGATTTTGATGAATTTTGGGGCTGAAATTACGTAAATTGATATGGATAATTTTGTGGAATTAGCCTGAATTTAAGGTTGAATCAAGCCAGGTCGAAACAAGCAATTTTAAATTAAATAAAAATCAAATCAAATATACTCAACAGCCAATCGAATGGATGACTTGGCGAGTCAAGTCAACCTGAGGGCAACATTGGCTGAATTGATGGTCATCGAGCCAATTCCTAGCAAGTTAGTTTACAATTTCGACAAACACCCAATTCAATTTGTAATCAAGTCAAGTTGAATGAAGATGAATAAAGTCAGTTCCATGGGTTTAAAACCTGTAATTGTCGAACGTATAGTGTCCGTGGCTTATCTTGAGTTCTCCGCAGAACGAACACAGATAGATAATCGATTGTACGTTTTCAGTAGCAGAGTGCCTTGTTGATATCCAAGATGGTTACAAAAACAATGGCGACCATCGATTAAAGCCACCCCATCCAGGAAGACGTAGCCGCTCACAAAATACTTGCAGGACTCAAGAGACACTGTGCACACAATACAATAAATTCCACCAAGTCCACAAAAGTCGAATTGAGTCAAATAATCCCAAGTCCAGAATTGACTTGCGCCCATCATTGAATTGTACATTGTACAGGCAAAAGTCGAAGATTAAGCCAGATCCGGGGTTTATGATGGAGACATCACGCAAGATCTGCGTTATTATTACATGGAACATGGCGTTTCTTCGCAAGCCGAGTTAGTTACATAGGTTAATTTCCTATGGCACCCCTAGTTACCGTAACGAGTGCTGTTATCTCTGCGTCAACCAATTTCCTGACCAGAAATATTGAGAACTAATTGCATCCTGTCCCGTATCCCAGACACGAACACCTGTTGGGAACTTGGCTTAGAACGGGAGTTTTAGAATGCTGGTAGCAAAATGGGGATGAGGTTTTGATCCAATACCTAACGCGTTAAGCTTATGTAAACCTATGGTGGAATAATGGTACCCAAAAAGTGCTTCAGGTTCATTGTGCATTTACTGACTCGCATGAATTGCGAGTTCGGGTCACAAAAGGATGCAAGAGGAATGAATGTTTGGCTCCGTTTGGTTTTGACTAAACGCCTAAAGTACTGAATTTAAGTTGAAATGGTAATTAATAACTAAACAAAAAACGACTTCGCCATTCAGAAAAAAAAACATTAGAGCTCGTATCCCCTTACTCACAGCCGTGAAGGTACACGAATAAAAACGGATTAGAGTTCACTCGAACGCAGCGAACTATAATTTGAACTCCAATACCAGGGAACAAGGACTGTTTTTGATCACTGGTTATTTCAGAAAGAAAGTCTGTTTCGTGTGAGTGGGTATATGTGTATTTTGAGTGCATTTATTGTGAAACAAGCAGACTCCTATAGTTAAGGCAGTTTTTTTGCCTGTGTTTGTGTTTGAAAGTCGTTTGAGATGGTTATTTCTACTTCTTTTGAGTAATTGCGTGTTCATTTTGTGTAGGCATTTTATCTTTCAATTTGGTAGCGTTTTGCTGTTTATTGGCGTCTATTTTGTGTGTGTTTGTGGGTTTACGTTTTGCGAATTGGAGTTCAAATTATAGTTCGTTGCGTTCGAGTGAACTCTAATCCGTGTTTATTCGTGTACCTTCACGGCTGTGAGTAAGGGGATACGAGCTCTAATGTTTTTTCTTTCTAAACGGCGAAGCCGATTTTTGTTCATTAATTTGTTGGTTTTTTTCGCTTCCTTTTTATTGTAGCCTAATTGCTACGGTCTGGTCTATCATGTGTCTGCTGTCCACCGATTTTTGTTTTCGAAAAAAAGGAACATTAGAAATGCATATTTATATTCAGCTCCTCCCAAGGTTTGTTCCATGATTATTATTTGGTGGCAACTCATTAGCGTGTGTCTAGATTTAGCATGTGTCAGCATGTGTCATCTCTATGAATAGTTGATTATGGATTGTTGGAGTATCAAGGTAAACAATCGCGGAAACAATTCAACTGGCTCCCCGAAGCCCGCATTGAAGAAGTAAGTAAGTCACTCAGTCATGTCGGCCGCCCAATTTTGACCTCAAAATTTAAGACTTCGCACCCTACGGTTTAAAACTTGAAGATTTAAGGAAAAATCAAGACCATTTAATTTTTGTTCTCCACAACGAGCTAGCGTTAAAGGTTAAAAAAAGGGTTAAAGGGTTTAACGAGCGTTAACCACTCCTGGTCATCTGCCCGAAGCCCTAAGGCCCTATGTCTGCAACAGCTAGATTCCCAGGCGGTCACCCACCCAAGTAACAATCCAGCCCAATGCTGCTTAACTTCGGGGATCTGACGAGAACCGGTGTTTCCAGCACTGCAAGGCCGCAGACACTGCAACGAGCTAGCTAACTCAAACAACGACAATGTTACTTTCCCGGCACCCAACCATTGTTGCATCTTGTTCGAGTGAGCTATAATCCGATATTGTGCGCCTCGCCTATTGTTACGCCATGATTACCTGTTGCAGCATTGTAACATTTTGACATTTTTAGCCGCTCCGCCGCCGCCTTCTCCTCCTCCTCCTCCTGTCCAATTTTATGAAATTCTCGTGCGCAAACGAACTCTAATTAAATAATTGAACACAAAAAAAAAGCATTAGAGCTCGTATCCCCATACTCACAGCTGTGAAGGTACACGAATAAAAACGGATTAGAGTTCACTCGAACGCAACGAACTATAATTTGGACTCCAATTCCAGGTAACAAGGAATGGTTTTATTCATTGGTTATGTCAAACGTCTGTTTGTACGTGTCTCAGATTTTCGTTGTGTTTCATGTGAGTGTGTATGTTGTATTTTGTGTGCGTATTGTATTTGTGTGAAGTATCCAACAGTTTTCTTTGTTTGATTAGCGATGTACATGAATACGTGTGTATGGAGACTGGCATGTCACAATTCTTGTTCCCTGGAATTGGAGTTCAAATTATAGTTCGATGTGTTCTAGTGAACTATAATTAAATACAAGCTTTACAAAACGGGATGGTGCTAATACAAGCATTGGATAAAATATTGGTTTGAGTTTAAGTTGGAAATAAGGTTAAGGGGAAATGTTCTATAGAAAAGTTCTAGAAGGCATCTAAAAATGGCGAATGGGTCTGTTGGGAGGTTAGGACGGAAGTGAAGTTAAAAGCTAAAATACAAGCCAAAAATTCATTCACCACGTGGGGTTACAATTTATTGCTCGTAAATAGTCAAATATAACAGGGTTTCATTGTTAAAAACTAGGGATGACAATCAATCACAATTTCTTCGTCTTGAAAATCATTGTTTGAGATCTGGAGACAGAATCGGTGTTTGTATCAGCAGCTCGATATCGAGGATCGGCAACCGTAAACAAGTTCTCTGCACGCCATCGTTCTCTCTTGTCTTCTCCTCCTTACCAGTCGTTTTTTGATTGACTTGACTTGTTGCATTTTGGAGAAGAAAATGTTAATTGCCAGGCAATTAATATCGTGCCACTGCCACCCCCCCCCTCCCGGTCACCACCCGTCTTGCCATTAGTATCACTCATTCAAAACGGGTAGGTATAACAAAAAGGGAAATGACACAAATGGTCTGTCGTGATTGCTAATTAAGATTTTTTTTCTCCCGTTTTTAACTTGTTCAATTTTTCTTTTTGTTGTTTCAATTTATTTTAATTTGCATTTCTCAGGCGCTCGTCCTCCGCCCCCCCCCCCCCCGCCACACTCCTCTTCCGTCTTCCACAGCAGCACCCCATCATTCATTTCTGCTAGTGACGTGGGAAATTAAAGTTCCCGGTTAACATTTTTTCGGATTTTTTATTTCTTTTTTTATTTTATGTTTTTTTTTTTTTTATTATTTTCTCATCATCACTCACCACAACCATCATCGGTATTTGACAATGGATGTCTCAGCTGACTGGAAATCGACCGTCTAGCAGCAAAGGCGTCGAAATAGCAATGAGATTTTTTTTTTTTTTGCTGCTTATCTCCCCTCCTCCACCACACCACATCTCCAGTCTCCCCCTCCTCTTCCCCAATCTCAACAGCTCGCGCGCGGCCTGCGGAATTGAATATTCGTCAACGCCGATATTTTGATGCCTCCAGACTTGTCATTTGGAACGCTAAAAAGGAAAACGCACATCATGCGCAAAAAGTAAATTTTATTCACACACCAGTCGTTTGTTCCATTTCGTTGGTTGAGCCCCGCGAAAGGTAATAATTGTTGATTTTTGAGCACTGGCGTCGATCAGCGCAACCGGGGGAAGTAAGGGAGGGTGGGGTGGGGTGGGGCGGGGGGTGCGAACTTTTTTCGAGGCGTACGTACATGGATGATGTAAACGTTGCGTGCAGGTGTGCGTTAGCCATAATTTTGAAACGGAACAAACTGACGTGGAAACTTGAGTGTAGAAAGTAGTTCCGGTTGAGCAGGACCACTTTGTTAAACTACAAACTACTGGGATGGCGCATTGATTTCACTACAGTCGCTTCTCCATTGATTATCGTAAATATGCACAACGACGCTGGAATTGTTTTAAAAATAACGACAGAACTTTTTGCTATAGCCTGTAACGCTTTATTCAGTGCTTCGCAGACCCGGGTTCCATGTACTGCGCATGAATATTTTTTATCGGAAACAAATAAAATACGCCTGTGCACACCAAAGTCCAAACCTTTAGCATGCCCCATTCCACGACGTGTACCGCAAAATTGTTGCAAATAATGACAACAGAGGTATTAACGCTCGCTATGCAGCTACCCCCTTTGAAACAATTCAGTTTTGCTCCGAAAGCCCGCATCTATGAAATATTTATACTATTCCCGGTCGGCTTTCCACCATTCCCGCCTTCCTACTTCAAGCAGGCCATTAACAACTTATCTTCTTTTTGCTTAAAACCGTACGTGTTTTATCTGACACGCAGATTCTTTCATTTTACCCTTCA
Source organism: Lithobius niger (assembly GCA_023313725.1). NCBI lineage: Eukaryota > Metazoa > Arthropoda > Chilopoda > Lithobiomorpha > Lithobiidae > Lithobius > Lithobius niger. The sequence goes on along the minus strand of JAHWFP010119717.1, from coordinate 54,144 downwards.
ACAATCAACAGTTTTTTGCGAAAGTTTCATTGGCCAGGCACGGCACAAACACATAACAGGTGCATCATCAAGAAGGATGAGGAAAACGTTCCTGTAATGGTTTATCTCTGTACTTGTAATTGTTAAACCGAGTTGCAGTCACCCTTTTTTGAAGTAGTGTAGTCGTCCTTTTTCGCGGAGCGGAATAAGGGTTTTATATTATGTAGATAACGCTAGCAGAGCCCGCGCATCCTGCACGGTGGATTGAAGTTCCCGATACGTAGGCCCGTATTCTAAACGCCGACTAAAACTCGAACTTGACTTGAAATGACGTCACACCTATTTAGTGCCATTCACCACCCGATTTCTTCCAAATGTATCCAAAAGAAGTTCTGGTGGTGAATGGCACTGTGACGTCACTTCAAGTCAAGTTCGAGTTTTAGTCAGCGTTCAGAATACGGTCCTTATGCTCCCCTCCCCTGTCTTCCCCTCCTTTTACCCCCCTCTTCTCCCCTCCCCGCCCTTGTCACGACCCACCCATGTTTGTTCAGTGGTACAACATTAATGGGACTTTTCTCCCAAAATTTTGGAAGTGGTAACGGGACTTACCTCTCGTCGCCCCTCCCCTTCCCCTTCCCCTTCTCCTTCTCCTTGGCTCTCCCCTTTTTCCTGTTCTACTCCCCTCTTTTCCCCACCCCTCCCGTGCCACAACTCTCTTGTGTTTGTTCAACTGGACAATATTTACGGGACTTTTCCTGCGAGATTTTGGAAGTATTAACGGGGCTTCCCTCTCTTTCCTCTCCCCATCCCCTCTCTTTTCTTCTGTCTTTCCTCCTCTTCTCCCCTCCTCCCCTTCCCTTCCCTCCCTTGCCTCTCCTCTTCCCTCCTTTGCCACAACTCGTATGCTGCACTGTGGATTGAATTTCAGTCATATTAACCGAGGTTTCCTAGACAGGAGTCGATGACTTATAAACTACTGTGCCTTAGGGTGCATTTGTAATATTGATTTCAACGCGTATACGCGTGACGCTCGACGCGTGAAACTACAGTTTTTCCCATGCTCAACGCTTAAGCGCGACCACTTACAATTGTAGAGCAGGTGGGCCAACGCGCGCGTTTTGCTATTTTCAAGCGTCACGCGAATATCTACTGGACTTTGATCGGTGAGCGCCAAGCGACGCTTGCACGCTTAGTTGTTGCATGCTGGGATAAAAAAATGGTGGCATCAACGGATTCCATCGGCGCCGATCGACGCCACAAGAAAGGAAAACGTGGTGTGCTAACAGATTGAATGCTCAAAATAAACGGCCAGATATCTTAATTACAGTGACCTTGACCCGGATGGCATCGAATCTTCGTACTATATAGGGGGGAAGTTGTGAAACAACATAGTTGGAACGGAGTATCGGCCAGCATTAGCAAGCTCACGCACCTGCTCACGTGTTTGATTTGTAAATGAAAGAGCGTTTGCTTTAGCGTGACGATGCCACGAGCGGGCCAAGCCGATTGTCCACGCGCACTGCTTTGCTCATGAACTGGCGAACGCGTCGAGCGTCTAGCGCCACGCTCGCGCACAAGCTTTTATATTGTAAACGCAGCCTTAGGGCCGTGGCTTTCTATCTAGCGTCCAATTGGCTGTAGCAGACCATTCTGGCAGCTCGACTGTGTATGCTCACGTTCACCAGGCCTCCCGGGGACTCCTCACAAAGTTCGCCGTACGCGTTGGGACCGTAGTTATACTTCCCCTTCTCTTTTGGGGCGCGCTGCTAAAATCGTCTAATTACGGAAAGGACTAATTTCTGCCTTGTTCATGCAACAAAGCAAAGTTGAATCGCAACCTTTATAGATTCTTTCGGCTTTACGGGTACAACACATGATTAACATTCCAACTGGTTTATGAAATATTGAAAGTCCATTAATTTACCGCGATGGATTGATGCTACACCCATAATTCAAAACGCTTTACTTTTGTGTATCGTGTAATCTGCACGTTTGACGGTATCAATGATGGGCAATAATTTAATTATCCTTCATCAATTATGCACTTAGTTAAACCGTTCTCTTGGCATAACGGGGGCTGGGCTAATATTTGTTGTCTTCAATAGTTTTAATATGCGCCTAAAGCAATACAATTGTGTACTGAGGTATGCCAGTTTGTAACCTGTGTATGCATTAAAGCTGCCGTCTGAAGATTTGTGAGTGGCTCCCTTGCGAACTTACATGTCGTTAACATTTCGGCCAGCTAAGCTTTGAAAGCAATAAATTAGACGAAATTATGCAAAATCAGGCAACTAAACAAGAATTAAACGAAGACAAACAGTAGAGAATACACTGTGAATGTTGAACAAGAAGAGCCGAAAGTGCGCAATGTTGACACTACCCGACGTTTCGAGCTGATTCCAGCACATTTTCAAGGGAATAAAAACAAAATACACTTAAAATTGCATAAAGATGCAAATAGACAGCCGATTACAGGATAAACTGCCTTAAAGGGACATACCTCCCAGCGCCATTTTTCTCGATCCTCCACATCAAGTACGGCCCCAAAGGTCTATTTACTTACCGTTTCCCTTGCTAAAAAACCGTTTTAAAATGTGGCGTCTAGGAGATTTTCTGTTGAATATTGTTAACTATATTTAAGAACGACCCGTCACTAAATTGTGCATTGCGCGCGTACAATAATCATGACGTTTCATCTCTGTGTGTACATCTACTAATTTTCTAATAATTACCATGAGATCTAAAATCTAATAGACTAATGCGATAAAAATTAAAATTAATTATTCCAATAGATCGCCGAAGCAAAATTATAAGACACTAGCCTAGAAAATTATAAATTGTGATTTTAAAATACGAGAATCATTTCGGTTTGTGACGAAACAATCGTTGACTTGATTCTGTCTCGTGTACTATTCACAAAGCCAACCGAGACAGCAGCTATGCGAGGAACGCCGCTACCACCTCAGCCGACCTTGGCACTGTAATTGCTCGGATGACGATCTACGCGTAGCTGAAATTTGGCACGCGGAATGTTATAAGGGAGGCCGGGTGTCCCTTTAAGTCAAACAACAATTCGAACAAGTTTTAAAAAAGAGGAATTTAAAAAAAAAATTTAATTAAAAAGAGGGAGAGGAGAGTGACCTCTTTGTGCTAAAAGCTCGAACTGCCGGATAGTGTTGGCTTTAAATGTGCACTTTGGGCTACTCTTGTTCAACATACTTCGTTTCCAATGCTTAAATTTTCCGAAACACATTGTAAAAACATGACTATACTGATGCAAACCTATTTACGTTGCCTTCTGGACTGAGCGGGAATTGAGACCTAAGGGCCGGAGTCCTACGGCTCAGTCATACTGACACGGCCGTGTTCAATTCCCGAACTCACGATGGCACGTGAATTTTTCCGTCATAATTGCTGCTCACTTGTCATTCTTAGCAGTTCACAGCGTTGGCTCCATTGTTTGTTTTCGTGTAATGCTATTAGTTACAGCTAATTTCCGTTTCGCTAACTGAAAAACTGACTATTACAAACAAAAACGTCAAGTGTGCCGTAAAAAAGAGGGTTATATGATTGAAGTTTCACTTTACTTGTTAAAAATGTACACGGATAAAAATTGATGATTTTTAATTGAAATAATCAACTGTACAATTAAGAAACTTGCATTTGTTTAAGTGCTGTTGTGCTTTACGTAAAATATATGATTGGTAAAGCACAACAGCACTTAAACAGATGCAATTTTATTAATTGTACAGTTGATTATTTCAATTAAAAATCATCAATTTTTATCCGTGTACATTTTAAAAAGTAAAGTGAAATTCAATCATATAATCTCCTTTTTTACGGCACACTTGACGTTTTTGTTTGTAAACCGTGTACCTTTTTTTACAGCTATGGCGTCGCGTTACAAAGGTTTATGCATGCAGTCGATTGTTGCTCCAAGCAATTCTACTCAGCTCTAAAAGCCTGCATTTAGGAAATAAATACGCCATTCTATCGTTTCTATACTACCAATTTCGAGGCAGAGTTCATGCATTTCATGCATCAGGGTGCCCTTTTGATGAAATTTCAGCCATATCACGAACGTTATTATTATTATTATTATTATTATTATTATTATGAGGGGTATCGTGTCCCAAACCGAAAGACCAGGGCTCACACCTAAATCTCAAATAAAAATATAAAAAAAAATTATGACAATTTTATGACAGATCGGCATCATGTTTTCATTGTTAACCAACTTACGGACAATTTTAACTGCTTTTTTGTTTATACTACACTTGGCATTGGGGATGGTTTTGGTTGGATAAAATCAAAATGTGACCTAGAGTTTTTTATGACACCCTCAAAGGTCCTGAAAAAAAATCTTGACACTCCCTCTTCCCCTTCTCCTGCTGAAACTAAGGCTCAAAATAACATGACCCACCCCCTCAAACCAAAATAAGCGTTTATGACTACTTAGGCTACCTGTGGATGATATTCTATGACCAAATTAAATAATTCTTCGTCCGGACGGATACGTTTCCAAATGCAGCACATTTTTCAATGAAAGGAAAGGCTGTTTCGATACATATTCTTTAAAACATTCAAAGATTTGGTTTTAAAACCTTGTTTGTATCCCATGCTTTTTTTTTTTTGAAGACAGAAGTTATTCTTCAAAACGTTGAAGGGGGGGGGGGGGGGGGGAGGCGCCTTAAGAAATCTTTAATTCCTTATGGGTCATTTGTAATGTTAGTTCGTAGTCTTAGTGGGATTTGTGTACAGGATTTTCTAAAAAAATTCCTTCATGACACAAAACAAAAATTTATGATATTCGTTAAAATTCAAAATTCTATGAATTTTATGAGAAGTGGGAACCCTGAAAGACATTACCCACTGACAAACCACCAAACAAAATTCAATTCTTGTTGAGTATTCGTCCTCGCTCACTTCGCTCATTCGGCCAATAATGCTAAAAGTTTTTGTTTAGTATTCTTAGGAATATTCACGGAAGTTGAACCAAGCTATTAGCATAATTTTGGACGGCATTATTTATTTTCAAGAAGAATTCCTTGGGGGCGTTCAAGTTTTAAGTCATGAAGAAATTGGCAATTTTTAAATCTTCTCACCCCTCGTCATTAATCGTCATCAATTTCTCAACCCCCTTCCTCCAGTATTGCGTCATTTTTAACTTTACCCGTCCCCCCTCCTCGAGGGGGTGTTTTTCCGTGTACATCCGCAGTTTTTTTTTAAGACTTTTATTTTTGCTCATTTTCACCCTTTTACCGGGGTAGCAGTACGTCGTCACCTTCCCGCCCTCCTCCGTCAACAATCGTCACCAGTAGCTGAATCCCACTCCCCCCTCCCTTCCTGATGACGTAATACATGAACGCCCCCTTTGAGCGAGACTGCCGTTTTGGGGATCCGACTAACGTACATTTATATAAGAAAGATTTTTTTTTTCATCTTTCTGGAGTGAGTTTAGATGGCTTAAGATTTTACTGCTTGAGGTTATTTACTGCAGGAAAGGGCTTTGTGTCTCGAGGCAATAAAAGCTCCTTTTAAGAGCAGCCAAACGGAATCCGATGGCGGGCACAAACTAACCTACTCTTCAACCTTTTCGTACCCCCCCCCCCCTCCCCCAATCCCACCCGCCTTCCCCCACCACGACAGTTATTGGAAATGAACTGTCAAGTCACTGTATCGAAACGGGATTACGGTCTACTAGCTTCCAATTTGCCTGTGGTCTATTAAGGGGTAACCAGGCGGTTTACCAAAACGCTCGATAAAGTTTTCATTACAGGCTTAGCTTTTAGTAGCGTATACTGCTGCAAATGTTACGATCTTAGCATCATTTGTGGCTAAGTGAAAATGATGTCGTGAGAATGCAATGGCGGGGGGGGGGGGGGGCGTTGTGGGGGAGTTTGTTGAAGCACAGGTCAATAGAGCCAAGAAAAGTGGGTGTATCTAGTGCTCGATAGACCAGTTGACCAAAATTTCTCATTTATTGCAGTTTAGTTTAGGGACAAAAAAAAAAAAACATAACGAAAAGAACACACAAGAGCGTATGTTAAAATCGCGCAACAGTTACAACGGATTGCGAAGATTGTGACCAAGTTATACGGGGAAAAGGAGCCAAAAAATGGCGGATTTGTGTGACGTCATTTGCGTGTGGTCTCCATTGCTTACTTTGCGTGCATAAAATATGGTGGCGCCATCCAATAGGGTGCAACCGCTGATCTGGCGCCCAAGGCAAACTGGGATTGAAGCTATTTACTCGCTGACTACAAGGGGGGTCATCTTGCTGCTTTTCCGGTAGTGGTTAGTGACAAACACACCAGGACCCGTCCAGTACCGTACAGCCTGATAACAGATGGAATTGGTATCTGAAGAATCTGTACGCAGGAAAATTCGTATTTTGCAGACAGATAAAAGCAAGAAACTACCACGAAACTAACAAGAAACTGATACGAAACTTTCACACAAAAAAAGTAACACGAACTGCAAGAAACTAACATGAAATTATCAAGTATGAAAGAAGGAAGGGTATGAGAGTCATAAAGAAAACCTGGCCTTGAAAAGGACCAACAAATTGCCGGCAGATAAACTGGCAAGAAAGTACCACCAGTGTTCGTACGGGTGCTTGAAAACCTGGAAATATCCTGGAAAATAAAAATAAAATTTCAGGCCTGAATATGTCCTTGAGAAACATGAAAAATACCGTAAGTCCTGGAAAAATGCAGGAAATTCCCATAACAGAAAATTACGTTTCTGTTTTCTGTACAGACATCAGTGTACAACGAATATTTAAACGAAAAGAAAGAAAAAAAAATTTTAAACTAATTGTAGCGTCAGTGCTAGTGCGTTTTACCAATATCATTTAATGGAACAAAATCTGTCACATATTGCCACAGTGTTGATAAGATTTCATATTTAACAAAATGTTATCCTTTAATTGTCTCATTTCTCGTAATTACTCATTTCCGACCCTTGAATTTTCATTGACCAGTCCTTGAAAATGCTGGAAAGTCCTGGAATTTTAAGGTTACAGACGAGTACGAACCCTGTACCACGAAACTATAGCAAGAAATTAGCACGAGACTAGCAAGAAACTATCGGAACAAGAAAGTTATTTTCTCCCATTCCTTCACAAAATCTGGCCTTGATCAGGACCAACAATTTACCGATAGTTAAACTTGCAAGAAACTAACACGAAACTAGCAAGAAACTGACACGAAATTAGCAAGAAACTGACACGAAACTTGCAAGAACGTAAAACGGAACTAGCAAGAAACTAACATGAACTACCAAGAAACTAAAATGACATAGCACGAAACGAACACGAAATTTTCACGAATAAAAGAAGGAAGGGTTGGGAGACGAAAAGAAACTTGACTTGGAAAATGCTTATATTCTCTTCAAAGACAGACAGCCTCAGGGCAGTCGTGCCGTTGGGGCACGGAGTGGCACGAACCCCCCACCCGCCTCCCAGCTTCACCCCAGTTTTCCCATAATAAAGACGATCTTGGCTTGTGTATGGCCGACCTCCCATTTAGAAAATGTCAATTTGGGTCTTCCAGCCGTCTCAAACTCACTAAAATCGCTGAAAATGCATCAGCTTCCGGGTCTCTACCCCGGACCCCACTGGGGGAGCTTACAGCGCTTTCCCAGACCCCCTAGCTGTGGAAAAGGTTGTGCCCCCACCTCCAAATTGTGTGGGTGCACGACGCCCCTGTACAGCTTATTGTGTACGCGGTTTATCTTGAGTCCTGCAGGTATTTTATGAGCGGCTACGTCTTCCTGGAGGGGGCGGCTTTAATCGACGGCAGCCATTGTTTTTTTTTCACCATCTTGGATATCAACAAGGCACTCTACTACCAAAAACATACAATTGATTATCTGTGTTCGTGCTGGGGGTGAACTCAAGATAGGATGCGGACACTGTAGATCAAGAATTAACTTGGAACCTCTTGTAAGTTTATCATGCCAGCCTGTTGTACATAATCATATCATTTACCCGAAAATAAATCCACTAAAGAATATGTCCGTATAATAAAAATAAAAAAAACTCGATTATCTGAGTTTACCCCCCACCCCCACCATCTCATAAGCAATAAGCAGTAATATTCCGGTATTTATGTTTTCACTTCACATTGCATTTCGCCTGCTTGATGCTATATAAATGGTATGGTCTTTCACATTCAACCTCATTTCGAACCAGCATTTGTAGGTGAGAGGTCGGCACCTTGTTTGTTCATACCTGTTCTGCCCAGGTTGCCTTTATGTTTTAAATTTAAATTTTTAAACTTTTTCAATTAAGTGTTCCTGGACTTTGACATGTGAGCTTATTTTCCTCATTTTTTGAGCACTTGACAACGGGATGAGTTGAATCCCGAAACGCCGTGCGGCCATTGTGTATTTTCGTGGAATTTTAGTAGGCTTTATTCTCTTTAAATCGCCTATGACAGGCTAGAAACCGTTATGCTACCGTCAAATTATTGCGTTCTACACAAAAATTTCCAACATTAAAGTTACTTTTGCATAACTTAATTGTTTGTTTGCGGCCGGTTTAACAAAATCCGATTGTAACCGGTCGTACCGAAATTGACACAATTTGGCCATCCGATAATTTATTAACCAACCAAGCGTGCAGTTTTAATTCTAAGCAATCAAAAACTAGGTCGCGTTTAAGTGTGCGGAGAGATCCTGTCAGCTATATTTGTTTGAGCTCTCAACTTTGCGAAGGGGATTTGTTTGCGCAGTGGTAAAAGAGTTGTAAAAGTTTAATGTCTGCTTTCAACAAACGAACTGAAATTTCTGAATTCTTTAAATCCTGTTTATACAAATAAATGGGAAGCTATGCAAAGGAACTGTGTTTAATTTTTATGGGTAGTCCCCTAATACGAAAATTTAATACTACGCAAACAAGAGGATGACTATTGTAAATTGTGTTTTCACTGTCAACATCAAAGCAGACAGGAACACACCCCATGGAATTAATTATATTTTTCATTCTTCCAATTTCCTTTAGCCATGTTTGCTTTAAAAATACATGATGCACCATTAGAACTTTGTCTCGCCCGTTCCCTTCCTTACAACCGAATTGAGGGATGTAAACAAAGGCTGGCAACACAAAAGACGAAAACAATATTAATTTTCCAGTAGTCATTGTCAACGTTGCCAAGTCGTGTAACCAACCTCAACTAGTAAGTCAGATTCGTCTTTTGACGACCGTAATTATTTTGAAAATGATACAACATCGTTAACGAAAATTAAAAAAAAGTGAATTTCAAGATTTCGTTAACTTTTGTGGTCGGCTAATGAAGAAAGAAGACTTAAATAGCCGCAGGAAACTAGTAGGCGGTAACCGTGCCTACTTGACTATTAATTTCACAAATTAATTGTTCTGAATCTCTGTAATTCGTGGAAAACGGGGGAGGTATTCCAAACAACATGATGAAGATGCGGGGGAGGGGGCAGTCGTATAAGTCAATATTTTCTACTTTTAATGAATTAGAGGGAGTCAGGGGAATACTAGAGACAGACATTTTTTTTCTAATGGACCATCAAAAAGGAAAAGTACTAAATCCTTTGGACTCAGTTTGGTCCCAAACGACCAAATATGTAAGTGAGAAGCTTTCGATATTTTAAAACAACAACATGCTCTAACTTCTGCCAGAGATAAAAAAAAAACGTTTTAAAAAATGGACTCTCGAAAAGTGAAAATGGGGAAACCTTTACATAATTCTGTCAAAACAACTAAAGGTTTAAAGAAGAAGATATAACGGAGTAAAGCTTGTCTGGACGCTAATGACATTTTTTCCCTCAATTTCTGGACTTTTAAGGACACTTTTGCCCTGAATTTCCCGACCGTAAGAGTCGCTTTTGTCCCTAAATCCGGGATCTTAGGGACATTTTTATCCTCAATTTCTGGACTTTAAGGACACTTTTGCCCTGAATTTCCCGACCATAAGAGTCGCTTTTGTCCTTAAATCCGGGATCTTAGGGACATTTTTATCCTTAATTTTTGGACCTTAAGACTCTTCTGTCCTTAATTTCCGGACTTTAAGAGTTGCTTTTGTCCTTAAATCCGGGATCTTAGGGACATTTTTATCCTCAATTTCTGGACCTTAAGACTCTTCTGTCCTTAATTTCCGGACTTTAAGAGTCGCTTTTGTCCTTAAATCTGGGACCTTAGGGACATTTTGAGGAGAGAAGGGGTGTGCGATCCCACAGGGTGTGCGATCCCTCCGCCCACCCCCCAAGTGTAGCGAACCACAATCAGTTTCATTAAGCCTAGCACTCACTCTGGTGTCCTGACATTAAGTGAATTCCTCACTCTCTCAAAGCCATTTATTTCAACCCCTTTTACTCCTGTGAGCCAGTTCCTTCAGGGTTTTCTTTGCAGTAGCACTTGGATTTTGTGTAGTGATGTGTTGTTGGTCCAGCACATCGCTGCGCAAAATCCTTGGTGGGACAGCAGAGTGTGATGATCATGCTTATAGCGGAGTGGTGGGCAGGGGTAACACGGGATGAAATAAACTTAAACTATTTGATAGAGAAAGAAAGGTGAGACAGCAGAGCAAACCTTGTAGGGAACGGCTTATAGGAGGAAAGGGGCTTGAAATAAATGGCTCCGAGGGAGTGAGGAAGTCACGTAATATTAACAAAATTCTACGCTTTCAAGTTCGGCGAGTGATCTCCAGTGATCTCCACTCACGGGACTGGAAGTGGCTGTACGAACAAGGCATAAGGTGAAGCGAAGTAAATGTGAACGAGCAATTTAGCCTACTGCAAAAAGAAAATTCTAGGTGAGACAGAATTCAGAGTTCAATCGTGCGTATAGACCAGTGACACGACGTAGTATTATTGTATATAACTCTATGCTGGAGCCTTAATGGGTTAGCTGCAAGGGGCACTGCAGAGAGAAACAGAAGGGCGTCATACTGAAGCCGATGCTGTGAAGAGTGATTTCTTAGAGCTAAAACGCGCGATTTTTGTTGTTGGAGAAAACAACGTTATTTTAAGCCTAAGAAATCCGCTCTTCCGTTGTTTTTACCTCCATTTTTATGTAGTGCACCTTGTAGTTATGCCCTCCAAAAGCCATACTGGTGCCAATATGGCGGCAAATGTCACTGCTCTATAGGGTGGCATAGTGGAAAAAGAGGATGAAATAAATATGTTTGACAGAGAGAGAAAGGTGAGACAGCACAGCAAACCTTGTAGGAAGTGGCTTACAGGAAGAAAAGGGGGTTGAAATAAAAGGCTTTGAGGGAGTGAGGAAGTCAGGTAACGCGAACGAAGTTCTGCCATTTCAAGTTAGATGGGTGTGTCCAGTTACAAGACTGGAAGTGGCAATGCGAACAAGGCATAAGGTGAAGTAACGAGCAATTTAGCCTATTGTCAAATAGAAACTCCTAAGGTAAGACAGCTGAGTCGACCATGCCTAAGAGGATGAAATAATTGTGAGAGAGAGAGAGAGAGAGAGAAAGGTGAGACAGCACAGCAAACCTTGTAGGAAATGGCTTACAGGAGGAAAAAAGGGGTTGAAATAAATCACTTTGTGGCGTGAGTAAGGAGGAAGTCACTCACTGCAAACGAAGAACTCTTTTTTTTAAGTTAGGTGAGTGGTCTCCAGTCACGAGACGAGAGGTGGCAACGCGAACAAGGCATAAGGCGAAGCAAAGTAAATGTGAACAGCCAACTTAAATTACTGCATAACGCGAAGATAATTTGCAACAGAATAAGGATAAATGAAAAGGCACCCCCAAGACTCGCCAGGTTGGCACACAGCCACAATGATTTCATTTTCACCAAATGCCACACAATTTCTCGGCTTGTTCACCTAAAAAACACAAAGACAAACATGCACCAACACGTAAATACTAAAAGTGAATCGTTCCCTTATAAAAATACTTACATGCAATTAAAAATAACCAATAAAAAAACGCGAGTAAAATGCTGTGGTTGTCTAAGGTTTAATTAAATGCACATAATCGTTGTAAATTATACAAAGGAAAGAAGAAAACAAGCCAAACAGCAAAAAATCGTACACTAGACGTAACGTAGTACAGTAAGTCACAGTCACGCAATTACGCTTCGTTGGAGTGGCATGCCCCGGATTCGAACTGGTAACCCAACTCGTCCCCAGATCACTGACTTAAAGTGTGCGTGGCCTATCTTGAGTTTGCCGCAGAACGAACACAGATAATCGATTGTACGTTTTTGGCAGCAGAGTGCCTTGTTGATATCCAAGATGGTTACAAAAACAATAGCGGCCGTCGATTAATGCCGCCCCCTCCAGGAAGACGTAGTCGCTCGTAAAATACTTTCAGGACTCAAGATACGCCGCGCACACAATAGCGCCTTTATCACTACGGCCGCTCCTCTACTGGCATAAAGACGACCGACTGAACCCGTTATTAAGGCCACAGCCGTGACCAGGGCTCTATACGACTGAGAAAGGGTTGCAGCTGTAGGCTATGGAGAAGGATGACAAATAAATACAAAGGCTCAATCAAGGGTTAAATAAATATACACAAATCGCTGTACATTCATTTATTTAACCCTTAATATCGTTAATAACCTTTGTATTTATTTGTCTTCCTTCTCCATTGCCTACAGCTGCAACCTTTCTCAGTCGTACAGAGCCCTGTCACTGCTGAGACCTTAAAAGGACATTGCTCCAAACTCCATTTTTCTCTATCCTCCACATCAAGTACGGCCCAAAAGTTTTATTTGCTTACCGTTAGTCAATCCTTAGCTGAAAATCGGTTTTAAAATGTGGCGTCTACGAGATTTTCTGTTGAATATTGGGGAATTTTATTTACGTGGGACGCACGTATATGATGCTTTGCGCGCTTACAAGAACCATGACGTTTCATCTCTGTGTGTGCATGTAGTAATTTTCTAATAATTACCATGAGATCGAAAATCTAACATACTAATGCAGTAAAAATTAAAATTAATTATTCCAATAGATCGCCGAAGCAAAATTATAAGACATCTAGCCTAGAAAATTATAAATTGTGATGTTAACAGATGAGAATCATTCCGGTTTGTGACGACACGATTAATGCGTTCGTGCTGGTTCGTCTATTACGCGAAATGTCACCTGAGACAGTAGCTACGTTCTTCGCTGCGAGGAACGCAGTTACTATCTCAGATGACATTTGCGATGCTCTGTGCGCAAATAGCGATCAGCGCGTGGCTGTTATAAGGCAGGCGGAATGTTATAAGGCAGGACGGGTGTCCCTTTAATAACGGGTGCAGTGAGTCATCTTTATGCCAGTGGAGGAGTGGCCGTAGTGATAAAGGCGCTATGTCAGTGATCTTGGGTCAATGAGGGTCATGCCACTCCGATGAAACGTCAGTGCATAAAGTGGCGTACTTCACAACGTTATTTCTAGTGTGTGTTTTTCGCTGCTTAGTAGCGTAGTGTATGATTTTCGCTGCTTGGCTTGTTTTCCTCTTTTCTTTGTCAAAGGAACATCCTGAACAGTGACCAACACGTCACTTCGGCATGCTAACAAGTAAAAAACACAACCCTCCTACAATTAACAAAATATTAATGGATAGTGTATGGAATAAATCAGCCCATTTAACCATTTCTGGAAGTTTGAACTGCTACCATCTATGTAGTGATTGAAAGTGTTTGAGTGCTTACCCGCTGTGTACTGTATTATCTCTGGCGAGTGCCCCCCCCCCCCCCCCCCCCCCCCCCCCCCCGGTGGTCCATCGTTCGGACCCCAATGGTTTCCTGGCACTGACCAAAATAAATAAACCGGCATGCCTCCTTGATGGCATACACAAGTCCCCTGCTGCAGTCCATTTCAGGGTTTCTAATAGCTTCTTCTGAAGTTATGCTTGTGGGTCGTACCCACATTGCCGGATGCACTCTTCTTATCTGTCACTTCATCGTTGCTCTCCTTGTTACGAGAGGGTTTAATGACCTGTACGGTCGTTAAAGTTGGTTTGGACACTACCTGAACGTCGTAGTTTCATAAATTATTGCTAAAAAAGAGTCCCTAGGTGAGACACGGGTCAACCGCGTGTATAGGGGATGGCGACGGAGAAATGGGTTGCAACAAACGGATGTGAGGGAGCAGAAGTCATGCAATGCGAACGAAGACGAAGTAGTCTGTTTTCAATTAAGCTGAATGGTCTCCTCGTTATGAGAGTTGAGATGTGTGATGTATTTGCATGGTAACATCCTGTGGGTTCATCTACAAGTCTGTTGTCGGTGGATGGCAGTTGTGGGGGGGGGGGGGGGGG
>JAHWFP010119717.1:8914-31402 GCA_023313725.1 Lithobius niger | reverse complement strand
CCCCCCAAAAAAAAAAAACCATATAAAGGATTTTCAGCTTTTCCATCTCGGTAACAGGGCTCGCGGCCATAAATTAATAGTAAACAATGCTGACTGTGATACTCGCAAGTATTTTTGGACTATCCGAGTTGTCGTACCATGGAATTCCCTGCCTTGTGAGGTGGTCAAGGCACCTAGTTTACCTGCTGTTAAAGGTAGACTGTCCAGGTGTGACTTAAAAAGATTTTTAATGCGCTTTTAAATTTCAGTTCTCTTCTTTATAGCTTTCTAGCTGTGTTAATACATGGTTGTTAAAATTGTTTAAAAAGGTTTTTAATATGTTTTAATTTTAATTTCTAGTTTACTTCATTGTCTTCGTACTGTGTTTATTTTTTATTATTATTATGTACACGTTGACTGACTCCAGTTACTTTCTAACTGTGAAGTATTTTTACGTAATATTTAATTCTCGTGTGACCTCAATTGACCTAACCTGCAATGTTATTTTGTGATTTATTGTTCCTGTTTACATTTTTTTAAATTTGGTTGGGTGTGAGTGGCCCGCAACGGGCCCTTCCCGCTCAAGTTGCATATGTAACAAGCTATATTATATTATATTATATTATATTATATTATATTATATTATATTATGCAAAAATTAATTGTATCAATTTGGACCAAAAAGATGTGATATGTCCCCAAAACAAATCTTCACTATCTCATAGGCTTTTAATTGTATATATTTTTTTTAAATATTTTATTACGACCAAGACAGGAAACAATCTTGTCGAAAATTAAATCCGTGTTTATTGTTTAATCTATTCACGTGTGGTTTGTTTGTCGCGATCGGTGGCCAATTTTTGCTATCTACTTCTTCAACCACAAAATAATTGAAAGTTAAAACTTGTAAAGGATTCCCGCCAAGCTCTTGTGAGGCTTGAAATCGTGATGTCAAACGCCAAGCTCATTTCTTAAGGTAATCACACCAACTAAGACTTCAAACGTTAAATGAAAAAACTGACAATTGCGCAGTAAAGCAATTGGCCGAAAAGCTTGTGGGGGAATCGTTAAAAAGATTTGTTTTAGAGCGATATAAAATACTGCAGTGGTAACCACATCAAAAAAACAAGAGTGCAGAAATGACAATGAAACAAAATAACTTGAGTTTTAGTTATTCCTAAAAAAATTTTTGCTTGATAACTGGAAGCATGCTTCATAACGTCGCAATTTTAGTGATTTATTTTTTGTAACTGCTGGCTTTCTTTGTTCAATCAGCTATCCGTACTCGCTTACAATGGATTCAAACGAAGATACACTGACTCACAACATTACCACACTTCTGCTGAAGTGTGTGATCTCGGAATTTGGTCTTCTAGCAATCTTAAAGCCTTCCTCCACTGCAGGAAACTCGGCACTTCTGACTGTACTAGCTCAGCCAATGTGCATCGCTCTTTTATTTCTGGTGATGTCCAAACTAAGGTATGGGCATTCAAGGTTGTCGTGCGCCCTATTCTTGAATACGCAACCCCGGTCTGGTCTCCTTTCTTGGTCGGAGACATTGATCTCATCGAGAAAACTCAGCGCAGGTTTACGAAAAGTCTGCCAGGGTTTTAGGACCTAGTGTATGGCAAGCGCCTGCAAAAATCAGAACTGGAGCTGCTGGAGCTTTGTAGGTTGAGGTTCGACCTCATATTGGCTTAAAAGATCCTTAAGGGCCTTATCAAGGTTGATCTCCCTTTTTTTGATCCTGCGTCCCGTTTGATGCGGACCCGTGGACATGATTGGAAGCTGGCTTTCCCCATTACACAGTTAGGCTATCGTCCGTACTTTTTCACTGTCCGGGTCGTCCCGATCTGGAACAGCCTTAGCGAGGCGATTGTAGGTTCTGCTACCGTATCCGGGTTTCGCCGACTCCTCCGGAAGGAGCACCTTGACATATTTTTGAAGCGCCCAGTACAGCCACTCGAGTGATGCTTCTCTGTCAGACTTTATTCAGGAACACTGAACAGTACTAGTGGGTTCACCCCCTTTCTGTCACCCTTCTACGTCGTAGTAGTAAATATTATTAGCTGTAGAGACACTACGTGTCTAGTGGTCGCCGTGCTCATATATATATTTTATTTGGATGTTATTGTTTATTTTGGCGGGCGACACACTAGCGTGTTTCTTGATTTTTTTTTTTAATGAACTTTAAGCAGGCGTGCCACGTCTAACTATCAGTGATCGAAGGTTTTGATAGACAAAGTCAACAAATGTACCAGTTTTACAAACTTCACGGTTTTTCTTTTTATTTCCTTCTTGTTTTTTTTCTTTGAAAACAATTTATAGTGTGTTCTTGGACTTGCTTCTAGATTTAAAGATGGCGGACGTTAAAATGGCATCACGTACAATGGAACGAGTGCATTTAGTGAACATCCCCCCTTTAAAATGCTATGATGAGTACCCAGTTTTGTTTTTCAGTGATAGATGACCCCTTTAAAAAAAAAAAAGAAAACCACTTTTCCCCGAAAATTTTACGCGCAAATCTCATGCAGCTTCGTCGTAAGCCACGATGCGCGAAAAACACTACGAAAATTAAATAAATTACCACCCGACTCTTATTAACGGAAATTCAGAGTAGAACGATTTATAAATAGAAAAAGTTTCAAAAAAAAAGTCCACGAGGTTCTTCTTTTAATTTGTGAAAATTGCAATCAATTTTGGCAGCTAAACTGTGTTTAAAAAAAAAAGAAGAAAAATTAATGAAAGCGGGGGCGATAATTGGCTTTAAAGACTAACCTTTACTCGCTGAGAATTTTTTTTCCCATTTTTCTTTTAACTTATCACTCTTTCTTTGTTATTTTTTAATTCAAAAAAGTAGCTGACGTGTTTCTCGACCATTTTATCTTTATTTTTCAACACAATAACACGGAGCTGTGCAACAACGCTGCTAATTCAAAACTTACTACGGACTTGTCTTCAGGTTTAGTATTAAAGGGGGATTAGCATTAAAGGGGCATATCCGCCTGAAATTTAAAGGCAAATTTATATTAAAGGCAGGTTAGTATTAACGTTTTAAGTGCTCTGCTCGAGCAAACTCGAGCCAAACACAAGCCCAGGTTTAAGTATTAAAAACAGAGTCCAATCTATGCGCGAGATGGCCAACAATGGAGAAATGACAACAATACTAGGTTCCATTAACAAGCCGACTCTAGAAACGGCCGCGGCCGAGTTAGGAGAGGGGTGTGTCTCTCGTTAAAGAGCTCTTTCAAGTTGCTAGTTCGAGTCCCGTCCAGGTTGCCCCTACTTTTGTGGATTTGGGCAGCACTTTCAGGATATGGGCAGTTCAATTTCTTTTCTTGATGGTGTACTAATTTCGTCCAATCACAATCGACTGACAGTGATAAAACTGACAGTGATTTAACTTATCGATAATTTCCTTAACTCTTGAATAACGTGATAAACCCCCTTTATTCCTAATCCTCCTTTAACCCTTTAACCCTGGGTTAAAGGGTGAAAGGAGGATTAGGAATAAAGGGGTTTATGACGTTATTCAAGAGTTAAGGAAATTATCGATAAGTTAATTCACTGTCAGTTTTATCACTGTCAGTCGAATGTGAATGGACAAAATTAGTAAGTTTTAACCCTTTAACCCTGGGTTAAAAGATTAAAGGAAGATTAGGAATAAAGGGGTTTATCACATTATTCAAGAGTTAAGGAAATTATCGATAAGTTAGTTCACTGTCAGTTTTATCACTGTCAGTCGATTGTGATTGGACGAAATTAGTACACGATCAAGAGAAGAAATTGAACTGCCCATATCTTCAAAGTGGCTCTTTTCTAAGCAAGCAAACGGCTGCGATGGTAAATGTAGATTTAAAAAAAAAATCGTGTAAGTTCGATCACTTGGAGCCGAACTATATGTATGGTGTATTTTTGCGACTTCATTTTACATTCTTGAAAAGTCCACAAGGGGTCGAAAACCTGGTGAAACTCTGGCATTCGGCGGGAAAGTGCAATTGTTATTCTTTTTTGGTCTACGTTTGCTGCAGCTTCACTCAACAAAAACAAAGTTTAGCTATTCCGTATAAAAATCGACAAAGAGGGGGGAAAAAAACCCTTGAATTATATCTTTTCTTTCCTTCGGTAATTTCACGCATGGAAAAGCCGAAAAACCGGAAACGCCTACTCGTTCGTCTTCCTCAAATCTCCACCTTGGAAAATCATTTCTGATAACCTTAAAGTTTCCGTTTTGTTTCTTGTTTGCCATTCGCGCGAACTTTCTTCTCGTGGTCTTTCGTTGGTTTGTGTTGCAAAAGTATCCACCCATTCCAACACGTAATGACCTCCAGTATCTACGACTCTACGTGTGGGTTTCTCGATTACCAATAAATACTATCGATTTTGCAATATTATTTCTGATGTTCATTTACCACGTTCAGGACTATTCTTAGTTCTTGTTTGCTGCTACAAAAAAATAAAAAAGTCGTTTTTTTTTTCAACATTTATTTTTTTAAGCGCCCTGCAGAAAACCCGATACGAAAGCCGTCCGTCTTTATCGGTGGCAGACAAAAAACCACCGTGCTTGTACCATGAAACCCCGATAATATAAAAAAAAATAGGGGGAGGGGATAAGAACGAAAACACTGTCGCCTACGTATACCTTTCGGTTATTGTCTCGACTGCGAGAGGCAAGGTTGGACTTACGGTTATATGTCTACCCCCCCTCCCCCCCCCCCTCCCCCTCCCCCATCCCTCGTGAAACATAGGTGATAAAAACCCCCGCAGTAAAGGAGTCGAGACCCACTTTTATCGTTAGAAGATTACAATAGAAGGAAGTCTAACTCCGGCTGCAGAGCATGCCACACACCACCGAAAACTGTAAGAATGGTACTAAATTCCTACTGGCAATCACGTCATTGGGAAACGGATGAAAAAGCTCGGTTATTCGATGCCTGCATAGCACATCTTGCAACCAGGATGCCTTTCTATTCTAAAATATTTTATTAACAAAAAAAAAAAACAAAAAAAAAAAAAAACAGTTACGTTGCTTCATGACTGAACTGAATTAAACTAAACTAATGATGGCTAAAAAAAAAACTGAAACAAATTGCCCTCCTAAAAAATGGCTACTAAAATCCACAAGCACATGAATAATGAATGATCCATGAATTTTCATTTTCGGAAAATAAATTTCTTTCCTTGGTAACTATGAAACCTTTAAAACAACAAATAAAAACGCATTAACCTACTGGCGATCCACCATCTTGGAAATTCGGCGGTTTTTGGGCGAATTTCCAAAGTGGTGGATCGCCAGTAGGGGATTCCACTTTGTCATGTGTTTTTATTTGTTGTTTTAAAGGTTTCATTGTGACCAAGGAAAGAAATTTACTTTCCGAAAATTAAATCTGGATCATTTCAAGTTCTTGTGGATTTTCGTAGCCTTTCAGAGAGCAATTTGTTTCACTTTACAACTTAGCCGTAAAATAATCGAAAAAAAACTCTTTATCAGCGAAGTCAGCCTCGAAGTTAAACCACGTAGCATTTATTTTAAACTTTAATTTTTAAAAGAAAGGGCTATGACGCACCTTCCAAATAGCTGAATTGGTAAGGACCTACACTATAATAGGCTTCGACCGGAAATAGAAGACCAGGAAGCCGTGAGAATGCCAAATCGAAAAAGTTTTCAGTTTCGTCACGTATTTTTTACAGTAATGGAAGGGGTGGTTGGTGGAGGCCATAAATGCCGCCTGACTCAACGTGCTACGACTTTCGCCTGTTTCGCCTGGCAGGAGAGGTGCACCTTGCACCCACAGCGATTTCAAGCGAGCCCACACACCTATCGAACGCAAGCAGAGTGTTCAACTTCGTTTGGGAAGCGTGGTAACCTTAACGCGCTCAAGCTCGTGAAATAAATGTTGTCAAAGTGGCAGTGTCACCGATTGAAAATCGTGCGAAAATACTGTGGCGCCATCTAGCGTCAACGATATTGTTGACCTTTACTGCTTGCTCCAAGGTGCACGAGGACGTACCAACTTTGTGCATTCCTTCGCTTGATGCTATAAAAGTCATTGGCAGATAGCACTTGATAGCGATAGATGTTGCCAGATTCTGCAAACTTTCATTCGGTGATAGACTGCTTTAAGCATTTTGAATCCAAGATGGATGAATGTGGAGAGTTCACAACGAAAACAGATGCGAGAATGTGGAAGCAGGTGGAAGCGTGTGGGCTTTAGAATGTTGGTTTTTGAATGTGGGCGCCTGGAATGGGGAGGTTAGGTTGATCTGTAATCTTTCTAAGTTGTGGAGTAGTTCAAAGCTTTGAGAACGTGTCAAACAACACCAGTCAATACATGCGGTTTCGTTTTACAAATTCTTCTTGGTGTGGTCGTATTCGAAATGTAACATACAAGATTCTTCACTGTCTTTCTTCGGTGACTTACCTCTTTTCAGTACGTACCACCCAACTCTTATAGTGTGCGCGGTGTATCTTGAGCCCTGCAAGTATTTTGTGAGCGGCTACGTCTTCCTGGAGGGGGTGGCTTTAATCGATGGCCGCTATTGTTTTTGTAACCATCTTGGATATCTACAAGGCACTCTGCTACTGAAAACGTACAATCGATTATCTGTGTTCGTTCCGCGCAGAACTCAAGGATAGGCCGCGGACACTTTAGTCATCCATTCAAGCTGCGAGTCCAGACATCAAGACTTGAATGTAAACGACATTTTTTCGCGATGAGGGTGGTAGCACCTTGGAACTCGCTTCCTGATGTTGCCGTTGGTGCAATCTCCGTGGGAGCCTTTGAATAATTAGCCCTTGACAAAGTCCCTCTTATACAGTTGTTGAAGTGACAATATTAATTCTGAATTGTATTGGTACGGTGTTAACTAGCTTATTACACTTCCGTATCCCGTACCATTTTTTCATGATGGTTAAAGGGGTTTTATTATTGTTGCTAGCGGAGTCGCTCACTTCGCTCGCTCATTACGCGTCGTCTCGCTACGCTCGAGGAACTTTCATGCTGCAACTCTTGTAATGCTGACAGACATTCCACGTCTAAAATGATCAAGCAAATGGTCAGAGTGCAGTACGCGTTTTTCGTAAGGCTTCACTGCATAAACAAATGATCACCATAAATCATTCCAATAGCCTACGTGCGCGTCGATACATGCTTCCAGTAATTTCTTTGATTCCAAGAGCATCACAAAATCATGTGCTGATTATTTCGACGCAAACTAATTGTAATTATTGCTCACAGTTCGTCCATCACATTCCTAAGCGCACCTGCATTTCATCTATATCATTCAAAACATACGATTTGTTTGTTTGCGCATTTGTACGTCTTCTCCTCCTGAAGTAATTCCCTATGAAGGTGAGAGATGAAAGATTGAGAGAGAGCAAAGCGAGACACACATTGAAAAAGTTTACTTTACCTGCAAATCGCTCGCTCTGCTCGCTCAATCCACGCACCACCGTGCTTCAAGCAAATTATAAGAGTGTAGTATGCGATATCGGTTATCTCTAGAGAAGGTAAATTTTTTTTTTACGTCCAAGGAGGCAAGCAAAAAGATCAAGCAATTTATCAGAAAAGCGCTGTTCTGACGACAAACGCTGATTTTCGTTCGCTTTGCTCACTTAATCAGCGCAAACATTTCCTCAGAAACGTCACTAAATCAATGTAACCACCAAGAACCACACATCACTTGTAATTTGTGTTAGTATACATTTTATATAGGTTTTCTCTTGTTTTATTTATTTTAAGAATATTGTTCTTTACGTCCTGCTCAGTACAGATTTTTCTATGGGCGTCTTATCACTTCACTTTCTGATAATCCCTCACTTGGAGAAACATCTGCAGAACGTCAGATGTAATCTCTTACGAAGGTGAAAGATGAAAGATTGCGAATGTTTGATTTAGTTTTAAACCCAAATCTATCGTTTTGATTTTTCCATGCATCAAGTCAGTTAATCTACCATATTAATACCGTAAGCGCTCAAGAATCAGCAGCAGCAGCAGCAACAATTTAATTTTATCGTTACAATTAAAAGTAACTTTTTTTCATTCTTATTTATTTATTTTTTTCATTCTTTGCTATGATGCATAACAATTCTTGGTGCACGTGTTATGTATTTCAAACTTTCATCGAAAACGGTTCATACTTGATGGGTAAAATGAAACACCCTATGTTTCAGCTAAACCCGTTTAGGTTTAAACCAACTTAGCTACATTCTTAATTTCGAGGCCCTCAAAATTGGCAGCTATTAACGATAAAATAGCTTATTTGCTTCATAGAATTAGGCTTTCTGAGCCGAGCGGAATTGTTTCAAAGTAAGCAGCAACAATCATTGCGTGCGCGGCCGTTCATACTCGGTAAATGAACAACTATTATAATTACAACAATTATAACGACAATGAACCTCATTTTGTTGTGGAATGTGCCATTGTCGACGGTTTGACGTTCGCTGATGAGCGAAGTTACTTGCTTACTGAATGCTGGGTTTCTCAGTGATTGGATTTTTTTAGACTTCAGTCAAACTTCATTGTGGCTTTTCCGGGTCTACATAACCAAAACATCCGTAGGAATGTCCCGTTTTTGCGGCCAGGGAAGGATGACAAGGGCGAGAAAGAAGAGTAAGAGGCAGACTGTCCCATTTCGGGGGGAGGGGGGGGCGATTTTCTGAGGGGGGAAGGCGTAGGTGGGGGGGGCATTAAAAACAAACCCCGAACACGTAAGGTTCCGTTGAGCTGCACGCCGCACTTTGCAGGAGTCTGGGAGGGGGTGCAGTTCGGTTTGGAGGGTGTTGGGGGCAAAGACGTGGGTAGAGGTTACAGGAGGGGGGGGGGGGAGCGAGGAGAAATTGACAGCGCCAGTTACTTTCCTAAGAGGACAGCGTGCAGCATACACGGGTCCAGCTAGTACAAAACCAATTTTAAGATGTATATGTGGTGTTGCATATTACGTCGTCCTTTTACGTCATTTTTTCGTGTTCCTTCTCCAGATCGTTTCGCTTCGCTCGAGGAGGTTTTGATGAACAAACTATGACGTCATGAACAAACATCAAGAGGGTTTTTTAAAAAAAAGTTGACGTTACTTTTTCAGGGTTTTTCGCGTATTTGAGGGTCATTATATCAAGTTACAGCTATGAAAATAGGCCTAACCTGAGCGCAATTTATTATCTCGTTTGGTCCTACTCCCATGTTTGTATAGGTGCTTTGGTTCCAGAGGAGTAGACGTACAAACACGCACATCATACGTCCTTAATGATGTAGATTATGTGATTCACGATTGTTTGTAACAATATAAGTCTTTTTTTTTTTAGTACTATTTCTAGTCACTCGATGCCATTGTTTGCAAAGTGTTAACCTAACTGCAGTTTGAATAACACATGTTATTTTAGATGATACATTTTTTTGCCATTTTTGATGAAATTATTGTTTATTTGTAAAACTTACAAATATATGCATGGAATTTAAATCGGTTGAAACACTTTCCTAAAACGCCATCCAGTGACATCAGAAGAATGGTACTAAAATTGGTAAAGCTCAAATTATTTCTTTTTATTTTGCTGTAAACGCCATCGGCAAAATAAAAATTGTTCTTTTTGCATGTACGATAGTTAAAAAAAAGCCTTTTTTCGTAATAAACAATGTAAGTAAGGTGATTTTTTTTTTGCTCTTTGTGTTATAAAGTAATTGATGCTAGCTTATAGACGAATTGAAAGTAATAGGCCTAATCAACTGTAACGCACGTTAGGTTCACCGTAGACATCATCATAAACTTAGCGCATGTCGGAAACCAACTGAGTACGTTTCGTTACTACCGTAGTTTTATTTAAAAACAATAAACTTAAATTATAACTGAGGATTAAATAAAATTTGATCTAGAAAATCGATTGCGAGGCATAACCCAAGTACGCAAACGGAATGAATCGGCGTAAGGACCTCAAAATCGGCGACTATTTATAGGTGATCGAAGTTAAAGCGGTTCTGAAAGCTGAAATACGTTTTATGGATTATTGCAAGGCAGCTTTATAATTTAAGAGGATTAATTCAAAATGTTTTGTTTGTTTGTTCTTCTGGGAAGCCCCGATTTTCCAAAGTATGGCCCGAGGGTTGGTCGGCAAGGTACATTTAAATTTGTATTGCATTCCGAAACAATAATAATTAGGATTGTGCAGTAGGCCTATATCTGTCAACACATACGGTGTAAACGTGTAATGAAGAAAGCCAATACAAAAGAATTATTTTAACACTTTCTAGTTCACGAAACCAATTTAGTTTACTTGTCAACGAAACGCGAAATTCCACCTTCGTCGCCAAACTGTGATGTCCTTGACAGGGACACACCTAAGCCCAGCGTGGGCACCAATGGTAAAGAAAGACACTGACTAACCAGTGAGTAGGCTACAGCTGAAAAGATGCTTTATTTCCTGTGAGGAGGAGTATAAATACAGTTACTACAGGAAGTCATGTGATTTACAATATAGTATAAAATTGAATGGGACTAGCCTATTAGGGAATTTGGGGGAACTAGGTATAGGGCTATTGACTCTAAATTGAAGGCATCCATTGTGGAGCCACAAATGACGACTCCACACAGAACACTCAGAAAGTTCTAGTTTTTACCTACTTTTTGGTAGCACCGCCTAAAATTTTTATTCATGTGTTTTCCTAATTTTTCCTAACAGTTTTTCTATTTCCCACTTTCTTTCTGGCAGCAGTTCCTACTTTTGTTCCCAATTTTTGAGATTTGACGCTGCGACCTCTGTGATTTATTTGTTCTTTAATTAAACGTTGTCTTCGGTCCTTGGATTGCGATATACACGCCTCTCTCCTCAAGAGATGCATCTGAACCTAAAGGGTGCTACGTAGTAAGTGTGCGATTGTTACTTGCTGTTTGTTTGCAGTCGAATATCCTATTCCACCTCCCCCCCCCCCCCCCCCACCCCCCCCCCGGCATCTTAGTTCATTCTTCCTCCTCACGTATCGTCGACAACAAGAGGATAAAAAAAAAAAACACTAACCCCTGTCCGATTTTTGTTCCACGCGAATGCAACAAAGTTATTATTATCCCCTACGACGGCCAATCGACCCACCACGTTGTGTTTACTTTTAAGACCCCCACGCAAAAAAAAAAGAAAAAAAGATAAGCTTATGGGGGCTCTACAAAGAAGGATTTAAAGGTGAATGAGTTTAAGACGGGTTGACGTA
Organism: Lithobius niger; assembly: GCA_023313725.1. NCBI lineage: Eukaryota > Metazoa > Arthropoda > Chilopoda > Lithobiomorpha > Lithobiidae > Lithobius > Lithobius niger. The sequence goes on along the minus strand of JAHWFP010119717.1, from coordinate 20,231 downwards.
AAAAAAAATAATAATAAAAAGGGAGGAGGGAGTAGGAGGAGGGAGGTGATGCTATGCTAGTTTTTTGAAGTAATTACGTTTTGGAGTTGATGTGTTTAAGATGGTAACTAAACCTTCCTTGTTTCAGACAAACCCGGTATATGACATGTCAAAAACCTGATCATTAATTTGTAACTTGAAAACTTTTTAGCGTGTGAGTCAACGGGATATAAATGAAGAGGCCAGGCATGGAACCCACAAGTACACGGAAAATGGTATTTAATTTTCAATCAAAGTATTGCCGGCCTTGGTCACCTACAAAAACACCACCACTAATGATGAACAGAATGAATTAATTCTTGTTTTTAGTCGCAACGTTGACACACGATATACAATTATTACCTCCCTTGAGCTAAATTTACTAAATGTGACATTATATAGCTGCCATCAAGAGGTGGCTACGTTTTAAGAAAGTTTCGGACTGGAAGAATTTCTATATTTTTCAATGTTGGGCGAAAATTTCTTATATTTTTCAATTCTGGGGATAAAATATCCTATATTTTTCAATGTTAAAGAGAGAATTTCGTATATTTTCAACTCTGGAGAGAGAATTGCCATTACTTTTTTAATGTCGGGGGGAGAATTTTCTACATTTTCAACTCTGGGGAGAGAATTTCCTATATTTTTCAATGTTGGGGAGAGAATTTCCTATATTTTCAACTCTAGAGAGAGAATTGCCTATACTTTTTTTTATGTTGGGGAGAGAATTTCTTATATTTTCAATTCCGGGGAGAGAATTTCCTATATTTTTCAATGTTTGGCAGAGAATTTCCTATATTTTCAACTCTGGGGAGAGAATTTCCTATATTTTTCAATGTTGGGGAGATAATTTCCTATATTTTCAACTCTGGAGAGAGAATTGCCTATACTCTTTTAATGTTGGGGAGAGAAATTCCTATATTTTCAACTCCGGGGAGAGAATTTCTTATATTTTTCAATGTTGGGGAGAGAATTTCCTATTTTTTCAACTCTGGAGAGAGAATTGCCTATACTTTTTTAATGTTGGGAAAGAATTTCCCCTAACACTGAGGAGAGAATTTCGTAAATTTCTCAAAACTGGGGAGAGAATTTCCTATATTTTTAAATGTTGGTGTGAGAATTTCCTACATCTTTCAATGCTTTTATTAAAAAATAAAAATAAAAAGCCGCCTGCCTGCATCGAATTTTGGTTTGTACACTTCAGAAAACCAAAGTATTTATTTTTATCAGCCTAATGCTAATAAACAAACGAAAAGGAAAATTGGAAATGAGCCAACAGCGAAAATCATACACTAGAAATAACGTAGTTCAGTAAGCCACCTTTACGCACTTACGTTTCGTCGGAGTGGCATGACCCGGATTCGAACCGGTTTCCCAGTTCGCCCTCAGATCACTTGAGCCTTGTGAGTGTATGATTTGTCTTCCCTCTCCATTGTCTATGGCCGAGTGAATTTCGGTCGAATGGAGCCCTGGTCACGGTTGTGACCTTAATAACGGGTTCAGTGAGTTATCTTTATGCCAGTGGAGGATGTGGCCACAACGATTAAGGCGCTATGCAAGTCTGGGGGCGAACTGGGTAGCCGGTTCGAATCCGGGTCATGCCACTCCGACGAAACGTAAGTGCATAAAGGTGGCTTACTGAACTACGTTATTTCTAGTGTACGATTTTTGCTGTTGGCTAATTTCCAATTTTCCTTTATATTATTTCCAGCGATTTATGTCTATTTATAAATAAACAAACGAAAAATAAGCCTAATTAGATGCAAATAGAAGGCATATCTGCATGTAGCGCAATCCAGTAAAGTGTCATTTTACTAACGTACTCCGTAGCATCTTAGGGAAAAATAATCGAGATATTGACTGTATCCTCTATGTCCAAATCTTGCTATTCCGTGTAACGATGATATTTCATCATGCACAGCCCGGCAATTCGCCGCTGCATCTTCATTGCCAAAGGCGGAACCGAATTGCTAATCTAACTTCGTCGAAGCATGCAAATCCCAACTTTTCTTTTAAAATTAATCTTACTTAGCTGTAACTCTCCCTCTTTCGTTCTTTCAAATTAAAAGATCGTCTTTTTGCTACTTCCGTCCACAATTTCTCCTCCTCTCTTTCATTTTAATGTCGTTACTTTAAGTGGAAATCCAAATTAGGGTGCACTTTCCGCTCCCCTTTTTTTTTTTTCCTATTTCTCTTCTCTCTCAGCTCCGAATTTTGCGCAGTTAGTTCCGTAATTCAGTTTATTTTCTCCAATTTTAGTTGTTGGATTTTAGGCGCTTGCTGAAAACCGGGTCATCGATTTGTTTTGGATCACTTCTTCAAGGCTGCGTTAGTCGGTAATTAGAGTTAACTTCGTAAGGTAGTCTTACTTTGAGCAGTGTTGGTATACAAAATGTGATAATAAAAAGCGTTAACGTCAGTCTTGTGAATATAAGAGCAGTAGTGCTACAACAAAACACGTTTAAATTGTGGCTTTTTGGCTCTGTCCCTTTATCAAACAGAGCTTGTCAAAGTTAAAGCTTTAAAAGCTTCGAAAAATAGTACAAAAATAAGGGGGAAAACACACAAAAATTGTAAAATTTGACAATTTTAATAATTGTACCATCTGGGTCAGAACATGTGTTTGTTAGCTAACATGAAAAGGGGCAGAACCGCAAAGCATGTAAGTCACGCTAAGAAGTGTTTTCTACTTTCCTATAGAGCAGCGTCAAGTGACGTCATATTGGCTACGAGACACCATTTGACGGTAATAGCTACAAGGTGCACTAGATTAAAATGTAACGGAAAACAACGACACTTCTAGTCAAGACAGTGCTTTGAGAGCGGCTTTCTTAGGCTTAAAAGAACGTTGTTTTCTCCAACAACAAAAATCGCGCGTTATACCCTTAAGAAATCCAGTCTAATAGCATTGGCTTCAGTAAGACGACCTTCTTTTCGCCCTCCAGTGCTCCTTGCAGCTAACACAGTTACTGACTCCACCCTAGAGTTATACACAATAATACTACGTTGTGTCACTGCCCTATTGTTTTATGTAAAATCATTTAAAAAAGAATGGAAGCTAAATATCGATAAGTTCCTCGGCTGTATTAATCAAATGGGTATAATCTTTACATTGAAAACAGGTGCACCTTGTGTTTAGCTCGTTTGCCTCATTTGCTTCACATGCCAGCTGCGGTAGAAGCAAGGTGTGTATGTGTGTGTGTGTTGCTTCCTGGGAAGTGAGATCTCCAGCTTTTATCCCTGCCAGCCTTGGTTATGCCTTAACCATGTAGTATGTCCCGCTTACAAGCATGATGAAAATAAAGTTAAGCTTTGGAGTCCATCCCTAAATTCTTAAAACAGTGTGACACCCTTTTTGACTGAAGTGGTGTCATCAGTTGCTGATTATTTGGGTAGTTTATGAAGATACTGACGTATTGCATGCACCACATTGCTGAAGTATAGAAGTTGGTCATAGACGTCTTGTTATAGAAATCGGTCTGTTATTGGAACGAACAGGAGAGCCGCCCTATATTTGGGGGAGTAATGAGAAAGGTGGTGAGGGTAAGGCTGGAGTAAGGTCTTATTGCAAATCTTTTTACCCCGCTAGGTTTCTGCCTCCCTTCCTAAGGGCGCATTTAAGTAACGACTCGCCTTCGCCTTCTCGCAGCTAGAAGCTGAAAATCATCTGAAATTCCAACATGGCGACGGTTTTAGCTCTGCCGGCTCCCAACGAAAACAGTCAATATGCGAGTTCAGAGGCGATTGGAAAACCGTATCGTCAGTAGCAATTCTTTATCTTATTGCCACAGATTATAAGCCTATAAGCATGCGATTTTCTGTTTATATACTTGAAATTCTTCTGTGGTTCAAAACAGACCGTCTTTTTTCATTGATACGCCTGTTACCGATAATTGAAAGCACACTTGTGATTATCAGTGGTAATTAACAAATGCTGAGTTACAGCTGAGGGTAAGCTTTAGTTTACGTCTCTCTCTAGAACACGGACCTTCCATCGTCTAGCAGTTTCAAGAAGCTCAAAACTTAGTTGTAGCCGGCGCATTGCGCGCGGCTGTCGAGAATGCCAGCAGAAGGTGCGCGTGTATGGAGTTTTTCTTACCCAGCAACCAATATTGACGCCCAGCCATAAACTTCGCACGACAAGAAACATTTACATGAATGTGATTTGCTTATGTTTTACGCAGATTGCAGCTGTTCCCACCCCCGCTCGTATACTCGCACAGCGAGCCAAAATTTCCTCGTCCCTTTCCTGTTATGCCCATAACCACAAGTTGGCAGTGTCATGTACGTTAAGAAGACTACGTGCTCTCACGAAGTTAGTGAAAGCTGCTGCTTCACGTTGGATGCAAAAAAAAGAAAAAAGAAAAAAGAAAAAATGTTATGACTTAACTCGACGAGTAAACTTTCCGTTTGCGGAATGTATATCTAGGCTGTAAAAATTACGAGTCTTCTGCGTATTTTTCAAGTGCTTCGACGTACTGTATATTCTTCTCTTTGTATCAAGGTGGAATGGGACACCATAAAAAAAATGTGGTTCAAGAAAATGGTAAGCCTTGTAAAGAGTCGTAGCTTTTGTTTATTGGCTGGAATACATTTTTTTAGATTTCGTTGTCAGGTTCTGAAATACCTTTTTTTTTGGATTGGAAAGGAATTGAAAGTAGAAATGCTGAGGAATTGTTAAGACCTATGCTTATATCTAGTCCAAATTCCGATTTAAGAATACGTTGCTGTCTTTCAAGTATAACTAACGTAATAATAATCCACCCAAAACCAAAACTGGTGTAAAAACCCGCCAAGTTTCCAAAAACGATCGGCCTTTGAAGGTTGTGATATCATTCAACCAGGGAAAGGCCGTCAAGGTCAATCCTATTAGCCAAGTTAATCGCACCGCCTAATAATAATGAAGCCAAATTGCACAGGACGTGCAGTAGAAACAACGTAATGTTACGGTATTAAAGCAGCAATTAGCCAGATCGTTCACTTTACTCACTCTACTGGCATCGTTCCATGCTTCATGCGGCTTTCGTAGAAACCTTTGCGACAATAGACTCTACGTTAGCATGGAATTTTAGAGTAACCGGGACACCAAGGCCGATGTGAGACAAGTTAAATTTGATTAGGATACCGCTAATAGGGAAGTGGTGGTTCAACGACCATTTGTAGAGGTTTGGAGGAGTGGGTGACCCTAACGTGATATAACTAAGGTGTGGGGATGATTTAATGTAGGAAACTCAATAATAAATAAGACATATTTGCTTGGGTTCTATATTTGATGGTCAGTGCAAGATTTTGTACATAGCTCAGCCTGCCACGACTTTACAAAACAAGCTATAAATAATTATTAATGTGATGGATGAATAAAAAATGAATAAATAGGACATGATGACTTAAGTGAGGACGACTGGGGAAATTGGGGAGGAATAATAATATTTTTCTAGTTAAGTTGCCAAAATGTTACTTACTGCCGTGGAGGACTGGGATGGAATGGGGCTTGGAATGCATTATTATTGTGATTACCTAAAACTAACAATGCGTTGGATAGGCAATGCACATGCTTTACAATTGATGTGATTTCAAAATACATTGTAGTGTAACAATATAGTAAGTGAGTGTAAGAATAGAGGCAGGGCACACTTAAGATCGTCATCCAAGCTCAGTTCAAGGGAATCAAGATGCTGGGTCATCAGTCCCAGCATCAGGTCGTCCAATCTTGACGTTGGTAGGAGTTGAGGCAGGATGAGTAACTACATATTACGGAAATTAGTTTTGGGAGGTTTGAGAAATAAATATCAAATAAGACCGGTGCCCTATGGGACACCATACTCGGTCACTGGCTCAGTCACCAACTCAGTCACCGATAATGGCCGGTGGTTATGCAAGTGACAGTCTTGATCCAAACGGTATAGTGGGATGACAAATTGTTAACTTTAAGTTTCCTAAACAAACAATAATACGTACGAGACATTATCAAAAGCCTTAAAAAAATTAAAGAAATTGACAACATCAGGAATGCCAGCATCAACTAGTGAGGCAAAATGATTGTAGGCTGAATGTCGAGAGTTTAGTTTGAGCAAGTGTGAAATGGAATAAATTCATGTTGGATCTAAAGACAGTTTTATACCACGCGCCATGGCTGTTTGCTGTGACGTGCATAGCACGTGACTGGGCTAGTCCAATCAGACGGCCAAACAGCCGTTGTTCTCGTTCGTCATTGGCTAACTCGTGGTGACGTCACGTCAATGAAGGTGTTGTGAAAAAGCAGGTGAAGAGCGATATTAAATGAAGTGATGGGATGGTAATATTGACATCAGGAGTAGAGTTCACCCATTCGTACCGATCGAGTTGTTACTGGCATCCTTCCAACACGTGGGGGAATAAGCAACAGAAAATAAAGTTCTTGCAGATCACGAAAATAAATTTAGCAGAAGCGCAGTTCTTTAGGGAAATCGAATCGATATCATCACTTGTCATCTTCAAGTGCCATTGTCTGACATATGCTGTGTTACGCAAAATGGAAGGAGGGTATAGGTTTATCGATAGCCAAAGGTCGAATAACAGACCGAAAATAGCTACTAAGTTTGGTTGCAGTTCCGGTGTCATCAAGCAGGGTTGTCGCTGAGGTGTTTTGAGGGAGCTAGCAAGGCTGTAATAATAAAAGATTGTCTCATGATAGGCGATAAAACCACAAGGACATACGGCATGCACTGAATTTTAATTTTCGGAAAATGATTTTTTCCTTGGTCAAAAAAATGATGATAACACTAGTAAAAAAAACATGACTGGGTGAGATCAACTCACAAGCGAACCGCCATGTTGGATCCACAAAATAATCGAAGTTTTATCTAGCAAGGCAGCTTTCTGTTTTCGTTTTGCTATTGGCACAGACAAAAACAACTGTTTGTTTTGTTTTGCACAAGCAGTAGCTGCGCATTTCTTTTCCTCGAAGAGATTAAGGACGCTGTCGAGTCATGAAAATGAAGCTGTCGAGTCGGTAGCTTATATTCAACAACAGCACAAAAACAGTTATTTCCAACTTTCAGCAGGTTCTTTTTCATGCAGTTTTAATTAATTGCTATCATTCTAACCGGGCTGATTGTAATCCAGGTATGGTTTTGGAAAAGGTATAAGCACTGGAACGAAGTATGTTGAATACTTAAAGAGAAGCCCAAAGTTTACATGAAAAGTCAACATTACCCGACGTTTCGAGCTGACTCGAGCTCGTTATCTAGGGAATAAAAACAAAATACACTTCAAATTACATAAAGGTGCAAACAGACAGACGATTGCAGGCAAAACTACGTAAAGAGTCCGCAGCCTATCTTGAGTTCGCCCCAGAACAACACAGATGATCAATTGTATGTTTTTGGTAACAGAGTGCCTTGTTGATATCCAAGATGGTTACAAAAACAATGGCGGCCGTCGACTAAAGCCGCCCCCTCCAGGAAGGCGTAGCCGATCGTAAATACCTGTGGGACTCAAGACACGCCGCGGACACTATAAGGGTCAAACACATTTCGAACAAGTTTTAAAAAAGAAGAATTTAAAATTTTTTAATAATTTAAAAAGAGGAAGAGGAGAGTGACCTTTTTGTTCTGAAAGCACAAGAAGTCGCGACTATTGAGTGCATTCCGGGTTTTATTCAGTTTCCCCTGGTGGTGAGGGTGTCAAACAGTTATTTTTATAGTACCCTGGTGTCGGAGTTTGGTAACAGAGTGCTAAGTATTCTCTAAATTTGTTGTCATTTTGGGAGCAGATGATTACGAACCAGTGGGTCGTGCAAGGCGATGCACAGAGTTGCAGGGTTAAGCCTTGTACGAATATGCGGGATTTGGAAAAGAATCTTAGTGTTTGAATTTAGTATTAGGTTTTTGCGGCCTGTTTCTTTAAAATGCTGGACCAATGAGCTATTGTTGTCAAGAAGTTTGAAATTCGATTTGTGGGATCTTATTCGTTCTATTAGCCTTTGTTCACTGTGTCCAATATAGGTGACGCCACATGTTTTATTTTCACTAGGAATTTAGTGTATGGTGTTTCTTGTCAGGTGTGCAGGAAGTTTGAAGTCTCGCTGCATTGTCTATTGCAGTCAATTTGAGATTTGATTGATTTTTGGTGGCCAGCTTAGCAGTTTTGGAAATTTGGGGTGGAGGGGGGGGGGGAAGAGAGATTTTCTTGTGAAGTAGCCAAGTCAGGCTAGAAAACCGAGTGACAAGGTGGAGTGGATAGCCACAGTTGACGTATTTAAAAATGATATAGCGAAATTTAGTCAAGAGGTGTTGTGGTTGAGTTGTGTGAGTGCTCAGTCTATGTATAGAGCAGCGGCAAGTGACGTCATATTGGCTACAAGAGAGATAGCTGTAAGGGGCACTAGATTGAAATGGAGGGTACTTCTAGTCAAGGCAGTGCTTTGAGAGCGGATTTCTTAGGCTTAAAAAACCGTTGTTTTTTCCAATCCCTTAAGCTGCGAGGTTGTAATCGGAAAATAAAAGTTCCACTTGCTTAAAAATGTTAGCAACTGCCAAAAAATCGACAAAAATCGCGCGTTATAGGCCTACGAAATCCACTCTTAACAGCATTGTCTTCAGTAACACACCCTTCTTTTCGCCCTCCAGTGCCCCTTGCAGCTAACCCAGTTACTGGCTCCACCATAGAGTTATATACAATAATACTACGTCATGTCACTGCCCTATTTCATTTTTAAGGATGCTAAGTTTATAAATAGGGTCCGTATACGAGTGGAGTGTAAGACAGGTACTCGTAACCTATGGCATTGGTAAGGAGGGATGAAGGATAATATGCTCTAAATAATTAAGTACTTTACTGTAATTATGGTCTAAAAAATAAACTATAACACAAATAAACTTATCTGGTTTGCCAACTCTTTCTGAAACCAATATGCTTTGACACAGCAAATGCTTCCTGACGATCGCATGCCAGCAATTTATATCATCACAGACGAGTTAAATTTTCAACTCTCATTATAGAGCAGTGACACGACGTAGTATTATTGCATATAACTCTATGCTGGAGCCTTAATGGGTTAGCTTCAAGGGACACTGCAGAGAGAAACAGAAGGGCGTCATACTGAAACCGATGCTGTTAAGAGTGATTTCTTAGACCTAAAAAGCGCGATTTTTGTTGTTGGAGAAAACAACGTTATTTTAAGCCTAAGAAATCCGCACTTCCGTTGTTTTTCCCTCCATTTTTATATAGTGCACCTTGTAGTTATGCCCTCCAAAACCCATACTGGTGCCAATCTGGTGCCAATATGGCGGCAAATGTCACTGCTCTATAGGGCAGTGACACAACGTAGTATTATTGTGTATAACTCTATGGTGGAGTCAGTAACTGGGTTAGCTGCAAGGAGCACTGGAGGGAGAAAGGAAGATCGTCTTACTGAAGCCAATGCTATTAGACTGGATTTCTTAAGGCTATAACGCGCGATTTTTGTTGTTGGAGAAAACAACGTTTTTTTAAGCCTAACAAAGGCGCTCTCAAAGCACTGTCTCGACTAGAAGTGCCGTTGCTTTCCGTTACATTTTAATCTGGTGCACCTTGCAGCTATTACCTCCAATGGTGTCTCGTAGCAATATGACGTCACTTGACGCTGCTCTTTTGGAATCTTGGTCACCTAAACAAATAACAGCAACAAGACAGTGCCTATATAAAAGTATAAAGAAAGAAGATATGAATACAATAAAATACAAATAAAAAGAAATAAGATACCAGGAGGGCATTGTGGACCAGGTTCCTAACCTGTCGCCATGTTGGATGACATCATAAAGCTACAGAACCTTAACTGAGAGATTACTACACACATTTTTCCAGGAATGCGCAACTGGAAAATTTTTAATGGCATTCATGCCCGAATTTATTTTAAGGTGATTGAATAGGCCTCCACGCCCAATCTAATTTTTTCAACATTTTCTGTGTACAAGATTTCAGTTCGATTTCGGTTTGTGTACATGAGCAGCCTTTGGGAACGAGTTAGTGTCCTGTGTAGACTCAACTTACGTTCAAACCGTAGCGTTTTCTGTTTAAGTGTGGTTCATGGAGATCGGCTGTGCTGGTAGGTCACGTTTCTGAGGTTGCGCTGATTGAGTCGGCGAAGCGAACGAAAATCATCGTTTGTCATCAGAAACATCACTTTTTATTAAACACTCTTAGTAAGTTGTAGGATAAATATATATTCACTAGTGGAAATGATCGACTTTCTGCGTTGGATAAAAGAAAATACGTGAAACACTACTGCTACATTGAACTTAATTGACCATTTTTTGATTTGTTTATCATTTGTCTTATGAACTGACGCGCTAAGAAAAACGCGCACATTATTCGGATCACTTCCTTAAACATTTGTTTGATACTTTTTGCTAGCAATGTCTGTCAGCACCATATGAGTTGCAACAAGAATTTGCCTCGAGCGTAGCGAGACACGCTGAATGAGCGAGGGAAGCGAGCGACTCCGCTAGTCTCTCTGTTAACGTTCTGTAGCTTTATGACGTCATCCAACATGGCGGCAGGCTAGCAGGCTGATCTTACATGTCCTAGCGTGGTGTTTTATCTTCAATTTTTTTTTATTTGTGTATAGACACTGTCTTACTGTTGTCTGTTGAGGTGACCAAGCTCCAATAATGAATCGAAACTTTGATTCGTCTTTTGATGATATAAATTACTGGCGTACGTACTCTATCAGGAGTCATTTACTGTGTCAACATCATTAGGCCTGCAAATTTATTCCAAATCTGATAGTATGCTTTATGGTTTGCCGCACTTTCTTTGAAACGAATTTGAAATCAATCGTTTTTTTCTGTGATTTGCCCACACTCTCTGTGAAATAGTAGGTTTTCTTGTAGTTTTTCAACCTGTATCTCTCAGTAAATAGGTTGTACTAGTTTTCTTTATGGTTTGCCCACACTCTCTGTGAAATAGTGGGTTTTCTCTATAGTTTTCCATCTGTATCTCTCAATAAATAAGTTGTACTAGTAAATGAAGCAAGCAGTCTGCATTAAAGACTGTCCTTGTGAGGATACACAATACACTAGTCTGAGAAAGAAAGAAAAGACTACTGCCCCGACTGGGACTCGAAGTTGTACTAGTTTTCTGTATGGTTTGCCCACACTCTCTGTGAAATAATGGGTTTTCTTTGTAGTTTTCCATCTGTGTCTCTGTAAATAGGTTGTACCAGTTTTCTTTTTGGTTTCCCCACACTCTCTGTGAAATAATGGGCTTTCTCTGTGGTTTTCCCATTATTATCTCTCTGTAAATAGGTTGTATCAGTTTTCTTTATGGTTTGCCCACA
>JAHWFP010119716.1:0-13913 GCA_023313725.1 Lithobius niger | reverse complement strand
TAAAGTATATTTTTGTTTTCCAGTCAGTTTAATAATCTAGACACACGTTAGTGTGTCGCGCCAAGTTAGGCAACAAACATCACAACAAACATCGCATCTATTCAATTGTCGAGGTTGTAAACCATTGTAGCGCGACGCCATTGCGTCAGTGTCTTATATCTAAAATAACCAAGTGTAAAAATAAAGCAAAATAAACAAAGCCAAAAACTGGTAAGGAGGCCACCAAGTTGAGAGTGGTTCGGCCCTTTAAAGGAGTGATATCAACACACCAAAACTAACTAAATACAACAAATTACAACAAAATTAAAACCAAGCCAAAAGCCAATAAAGTGGTGACTAAGTTGAGAATGGTTCGGCCTATAGGCAAAAGGTAGTAGCAAATTGTTGAAAACCAATTTCTTGTTGACGTGGCACTTTATTACTCATCTGCACGGTAGTGGAGTTGAGTCAATACACAATTGAAAAAAAAGGAGTGATATCATATCAAAAACCAAAACTGGTAAAAGGGGCCGCCAAAAGGGTTCGGCCCTTCAAAGGAGTGATATCAACACACCAAAACATTCGCCAACTTAACCGCACCGAATAATACTTTGGACGTTAAATGAAAACTTGAACATTGCTACCGAGAGTAGCAATGTTCTAGTTTTCATTTAACCTTCGAATTATTAAGCAGTGTGATTAACTTGGCGAATGTTTTGGTGTGTTGATATCACTCCTTTGAAGGGCCGAACCATTCGGAACTTGGCGGCCCCTTTTACCAGTTTTGGTTTTTGATATGATACTTTATCCGTGGGAAAAGAGACACAGGAGGGAAAAAACAGGGATGAGCCCACTTATATTCTGCCAACAATTACAAGTAAAACATAACACTTAAAAATGCTTAAATGTGCTTAAAGTGTTTAAAAAATGGTTAAATGCTTAAAATGCTTAAAATTCTAAAATGCTTAAAATGTTTAAAAAAACACTTTAAAAGAAAACTTATTCGGTCCCCAGGTATGTTGGGACTATGTCACAAGCAAACAACAAATTAAAATTTCAGCAATTATTTGGAAAGATTCATTGCTCGCAGTCTGGTCCTGAATAGAGTCAGAGTATACGACATCACTGGGCAGTGTAATTCAAACATTAACCACTCTGTTGCTTTAATAAAAATTCGACAATCAAGTCTCGTCTTCTGCACAGTTAATTTGTATGTACATGTGGCCCTGGTTCTACTTTGTTCTCGTATATGAAAGAAATGGTTGGGATCCAGTGTAGTTAGTCTTTCCCAACCGGCCTCAGTAAGACACAGAGTAAAAACCTGGCAAGGATTAGGTGAAGTTCCTTTGGAGACACTCTAAATGCTCAATATCCCCCAAAAGATGAGGGAACCAAACTTGAGCTGCATATTCCAAAATGGGTCTAAACATAAACTTTGTAAGCCAATGTAAGAGTTGGGATATCACCCGTCGTAAAACATTTTTTAATAACTGCCCCTCTTTGCCTATAGCCTTTCAAACAAAGGATCAATATGCGAAGCCGTTTTAAGATCTGAACTGACCCAAATGCTCAAGTCTTTTACGTTGTCACAACTTGGTATTTCAGTACATATGTAAACTACTTCCTTTTGGGTTTTTTCCCCCCGAGTTCAGATAGTTGCATTCTGCAAAGAAATTGGTAGTTGCCACAGTTTAGAACAGTCACCTATTAAATTTAAAGAATTTTCAAATTTAGCTTAACATTTGCCCAACCTGTAAGGTTTACATTATCAGCAAACTTGAGCAAGGAAGTATCAATGTTTCAGATCGTTGATAAATAAGACGAAGAGTAAAGGACCAAGTATAGACCTCTGAGGCACTCCAATCGCAACTAGTAGGTCGTCGGGTTGGTACCACCAACATCAACACGTTGCGTCCTGCCAATAAGGACGGTACTCGACTAACTCAAAAGTTTACCATCGATTCCGAGAGAACGTAAAAATTAGTTTACAGCGGTATTACAGACTCAAAGGCCTTTTCAAAATCCACAAACAAAACATCAACTGGGTTTCCTTCATTCAAATTGCTCGACCATTCGTCCGAATGCGATAGTAATCTCATCGCTGTAGAAGAATTTGTCCTAACACCAAACTGGTCATCGTTAAGTAATGAATGCTTACGATGACAAATTCTCATATTACATTTTTCATGATCCTTTCCATTATCTTGGAAGCTATACAATATAGGTCAGTTTATGACCAATAGACTATCCGGCCACACCTATTAACTGTATAGGCGAGAAATACGGCGACCATGACGCGAAGTTGTCGAGGATGTTGCTAAGCGATGGAGGCATGTTCAGCATTACAGCCGGCCGGTCGAACACGAGTTTGGTATTAAGTACCGACATCTATTGACAACTAGTGGCAGCTATAAAATAATAATTTTTGTTTTATGTAGCTTTTTCTTTGCTTTATAACCAATTTTAAATATTTTGTTTGAATAGTCAGTCAGCCACAGTTAAGCTAGTTCTCTGCATTTGGAGTAAATAGCGACACGTTCGTGTATCCAGAAAGTACTTCAAAAAAAAAAAAACCGACATCATCTCAGGTGGCCTTGCCATATTGTACAACCAATTGGCATGCTATTTTCCTCTCAAGGTCCGACCGGTACTGCAGCATAATCCTGGTCTGGGAAAAGATAAGCCCTAATGCTTCCAATTTTGCTCCAATTTGCTTGAAGGTAGATTTAGTACACAGAATTTATGAGTTCAAAGATGAAATTTATGCGTCAAATATAGATTTTCCTTATTGCTCCCCACCTTGGCCTTTTGTTTCAAGATCATAATACTATCACTGAAGGCAGTTGTATTGAGAGAGGATGTTCTTACAGCCTCCAGGGCTAGCAGCCCCAGGGAAAATGTTACCTGTCCAAAACAATAAAATCCGCTCTGCTGAATCGACAACATGCTAACCTTTGGTGCGTTCGTATTTCGTAAATTAGCATTCGAAGCAGAAATCGTTGGGTACAGATCGGCTTATTTAAGGCCAGTTCCACCAAGTTTCAATCAAATTCATTGTTTTAAAATTGCCATTTGAAAACCTCTGAATGCTGATCCAAATCTAAGGCCGAAAAAATAATTGGGATTATTTATTATTATTTCTAATTAATCGTAGTCTCCTGAGCTCAATTATTTACCTATTTATTACTATTATTTTAGCATTTCAATTGAGCATTCAACGTTTTTTTTTCCTATTTTCTGCAAATAATGATGCTTAGTTTGTTTTTCCTTTTTTTGGTCCCGTTTTTATCGCCTTAATTTCTCAGTACTGAGCCGTAACGACTGCCACAGGAAAAATAAAATTCCTACACAGTTCTGTGGACGACACACACTTTCGACAAATTTTAATATTCCGGTTTTTTTTTACATGCTGCTTCTCAATTTGTGGTTTCCCGCATCTGATTTATTCGGTTTTTTTTTAGGCTGTAACGAGTTGAACGAATTACGACGCTGTTTCATCTGCAAAATTGCAAGTAAGTCTCATGGAATTGGACACGGCAATTACAGCGCCACCACTACGTTCAATTGAAATCTTGGCGGGAGAAAAATTAACCAGCGCCGCATTCGCGTGAGAAGGAAAAATTTCCACATTATTTTATTCGCGAGTCGTGAGTTATCGAGGGCCTCGACAAAAGAAATTCAATCTTCTCGTTACAGATGTCGTTAAAAAATGTATGGGGAAAACTTCAGTGAAAACTGGAAAAAAACCGTGCATGGCATTAAATTTGGTAATTGCAATGAAAAAAACGTTCACGATTTCTTTTTATGGTGTACTTAAAGAATAATTTACGGTCCACAAAAATGCAAAGCGTAGTTAAGAATGCATTTTTTTAAGCAGATGAAGTTAGTGATTTACTAATAAAACAAGAATAAGGGAAAATAAAACTTCTCCGATTGTGCATGTGTAAGAAGACGACTTTATATTCGGTTTTGAATTCTGATGTAGTGAATTCACAATTCACATGCTAGCCACTAATGTGATTGAGTGAGCACTTCCAGCTTCAATGCCTAATCAACATTAAGTTCAGGAGGAGCAACTGAAGGGGAATGGCCTGAATGAGTGAGCGAAGCGAACAAAAATCGGCGTTTGTTAGCCATTTGTCCAAAAATGGGATACAATAAACCAAATCGTGTCAGTTTGGCTGATGTAACGGCTAATTGGACAAAAGCATATATGAAAATTACGAATGAGAAAATTTATAGATATAAAATTTCTCCAGAAAAAAGGTAGCGGTGACTATAAGACCCGTGTGACCTCTTGTATATTCATAGTCTTGTGAAAGTTGTGACAGTCACCAAAAACCAAAACTGGTATAAGAGAAACCGCCAAGTTTCCAAAAAGGGTCGGCCTTTAATATCATTCATCCACGGAAAGGCCACCAAGGTTAATCCTATTAGCCAAGTAAATGGCACTGAATAATAATTCATTCGTTAAATGAAAACTTGAAGGTTGCTACTGCGAGTAGCAATCCTCTAGTTTAAATTTAACTTTCGAACTATTATTCGATGCGATTAACTTGCTGATAGTTTTAACTTCGGCGGCTTTTCGCTGTTTGAATGAATGCTAGCGCTACTTTCAAAGGCCGACCCTTTTTTGGAAACTTGGTGGCTTCTCTTATACCAGTTTTGGTTTTGGGTGGATGCAATAATTACTAAACGTCGGTCATGATGTAAGTTTTTAGATGAGGAGCGTAACTGTTTCCATCAATCCCTCATGAGCAGAGCTATACGTCCAGAGGTTGATCAAGTGGAGGGGTGCAGGGATCGTTGGGGGGAGGGTGTCAACGGGCGCAACGGCGTCTTCCTTTACGGCCCGGGAACAATCCAAAAACATTACCGTGTAGATTCGTAAAGCCTTACAATGTTCTTGCGACACAAATATCCGTGAAGACTCATTTGGCGTGTTGGTGGAATTTGTTAGTCAATGGTATTCAACCAATAACGTGAGACGTGTGCTGTTAGGCGACCTTTTATTCAGCAAGTCTTTTAGTTTGTTGTACATTAATTTCTGAATAATTTTCCTGAATAATATATGTTTATGGCACAGTCGTCTGAATGAGTCGACATGATCAGTGAGAAACGAGACCCTGGTAGTCCCTGTCAGTCAGTCCCTCCTTCAGCGGTTATGGGACCAATTCTGATCTTTTCTGGACATTATCTCGGCCCCCTGCGATAATCGGAGGTTTGTTTTTCGGTTCGAATCTCAGAGATCTTCTCTCCGCTTTCTAGACGTCTTTCTAATTCTAAATAGGTGAGTAAGGTTCCAAATTGATCCGTTTCATCTGTAAGAACGTTACTTTGCTTCAGACGGCGAAAGACTAAAAAAAAAAGTATTACATTTCTGAGTATCCCAGAACCCTTTACCTCATTTTTCTGAATTCCGAACTTAAATCCACAAAATAACACGTAGAATTAACGTGGAAAATTTGAAATGACTGCGATAATGGGTTCAAACGTTATCGTATAAACAGACAGATAGACATCAACACTGGATGAGAAGCTCGATGTTCTGCTTCGGATCGCAGATCTGTGAACGGGGCACGGACCAACGGTAAGTGCGTGTGTGTGTTCTCTCCCTTATAAAACGATGCTTAATTATTAATCCCCAATTCAGAGGAATTATGGAACTCTGGCTAGTCAAATTCTAGTCAGAATCGTGGTCCACTGGCTCGCACAACGATTCAACGGTCAACATTCCTTGCCTAAAGGTCTGGGTACGTATCACAGTCACTTCTTTGCAAGCCCGTATAGGAAGTCCACAGTTTCAACAACTTAGCCGTGTGATTTGTTTGGCCTAACTAACGTATGACACAGCGAATCTGCTAACTCACTCTCGTCTGAACCAAGAAGACATGGAAACCTTTCCCTTTTTTGCCTCGGCTGCCATTTCCTCGGTCCGTCGACGTTTATTTGCTTGGGGAAGGTGTAGGGAAGGAGGGAGGGAGTTGGGGAGGGGCGGGTGGAAGACAGAGTGGCGGGAAGGGAGGGTGAGTGGCAGTACAAGATGGCGCGACAAGTTGCCTATCGAGACAAACTTTTAACTCGTGGTATTAGTTGGCAGGGCTATGGAGAGGGTGGGGCACGTAACACCCCCCCCCCCCCACCACCGAGGGGGGAGGGGAGGAGCCCGGAGGGATCGGACACACCAACTGCTTTAAAAAACGACAATTCAAACTCCGTTTTTACAAGATTTAAGCAAAATTCTGTGTACGTGGACCAAAACGTTGCAACATACAGAAAAATGGGCAACAACAATCACTGCATGCGCGCTTGCACGTCACACCTTTGCAAAACAAAGGGTTTCGAAGGGTTCCAAAGGGTTTAAAGAGCGTTAACCGCTCCTGGTCATCTGCCCGAAGCCCTAAAGGCCCTATGTCTGTGTTGTGTAAAACAGAATCACTGCTAACAATAATTCACCAGCGCCAGGTTAGGCAAGAAACATCACAGCCATTCAGGACATCATTGTAGCGCGACGCCATAGCCATAAAAAAAAGTAGTACGTACACGGATTGCGAACAAAAATGTCAAGTTTGCCTATGAAAAGGATTATATGATTGAAGTTTCACTTTACTGTACTTGTTAAAATGTACTCGGATAAATATTGACGGTTTTTAATTGAAATAACAAATGTACAATTGAGAAAATTGCATCTGTTTAAGTGTTGCTGTGTTTTTAACAATAATTTAATTGGTAAAGCACAACAGCACTTAAACAGACGCATTTTTCTCAATTGTACATTTGCTTATTTCTATTAAAGACCAACAATTTTTAGTCCGTGTATACATTTTAACAAGTAAAGTGAAACTTCAATCATATAACCCTTTTTTATGGCAGACTTGAGATTTTTGTTTGTAATTTTATTTCAATTTGGGCTTGGACCGAACGGAAAAAACAGTGAGGGCTGAGGCGTTTATCGAAATATTTACTGTTGAAAGTGCCATTTTTGAGGTCCAAAAATTAATTTCTTCCAGTTTGGTTGTGTTTTTTTTTTTGTGGTGTGGGCCCCCCCTCCCCCCTGGGGGGGGGGGGGGAAAAATGTATGATCCCCTCTCCCATCTCGCGATAAATAATGTCCGGTCCCTTAAAGCCTCTCGTATTGTGGCTTTCATCATGACGTCATCCTAACGCACGATTTCATGAGTTGTGATACGCTGAAGCGTTCTTCTTGTTATTATTCCGTTATCTTCACCGTTAGAATCACGAACATCACGAAAGATAAAAAGCAAGAAACGACAGTGTGCTTACACAACAACTTTTTTTTTGTATAAATTTCTTAATTTATGACTGGTTTTTTTAAACACGAACTGTACGTGATAACCTAGCTGGAAAGTGCAAATATCGTCTATACCAATTATGTCTAGAAAGCTCGTCGGGGCCAAACAAGCGCAGAGAAAGAGCACCTTAATTTCATTGCATTTTTCACGCGAGTAGAAAAATTATTTATTACATGGTGTTTTCCATAATTACATATTCCCACTCGAGGATGCTTCTGGCACGCAGATGACGTAATCCGGTGTGTGGATTGAAGTCGTATAATGACTGTATTCATCCTCCGTATTTTTCAAGTGCGTGATGGGAGTATTAGGTGCTGATTTTATTAACCTTTTTTTTTTCAGCACTGCTTAAACGCCCTTTTGCTCAATTATTACAAAAATGGCGTCGCTTCGTGGCTTTCGTATATATAGACTAGACATGTAACTATACGGAGGCCTAACTGTACATCACATATTATTACAAAGGGGGGAAGGGGGGAGCTGGTCGGGCCAGGCGGCAAGTCCTAATCTCAAAAGGCATGCACCCATTAAAATTCAAAATTAAAATTGTATTTGAGGTCGCCATTTATCAGTCAGTATACTATACGCTATCGAAATGTAAAAAAAAAATAATAATAAAAAACGCTCACGAATTGCACTGCGAGTCCCGTGAGTTTATTAGCTTCTCATTTTTATATATATAAAAAAAAAATCAAGGTTAATAAGGCTGGGATAGGAGGCAAAGGATGTTCTTTGTTTTTATTTTATTTTATGATTTTATTTTTTTGTTTAACTCTTTTCCGTTGTTTGAACTCGGTGAAGATGCCACGGATTGCGTGTGAAAAGTTTCACCTTCTGCCGAGTTCTTTGTCGTTGTTTTCTTCTTTATCGCTACAGTTATGTAATCTGGTTCTGTGAGGTCTTTTCGACTAGCGCATCTGTGAGATGTTTATTACGTTAATTTATTTAAGGTTTTATGAAATATTACGGGAATGCGTAGCGTAACACTCTGTTGCTATATCGAAACAGTCTCTTTATTAAAAGGTCTAAAAAATGAGTGTGGAATAATTCGGATTCCACTGGAGTATTTTGGGTTGCAAAATTCCAAGGAGCATAAATTATAATGTTGGGCCCCCTTAATGGAATACACCGGCTTAATATCTACGTTCAACGTGAAATAAATGAAATATTTAAATTACGGGCCCACTGGAGTATAAATAGGAATGGCAATGTATCCTTAAGGTGTTTGTTATCCAGCGTGTGCAAAAATGGGATTGAAGAAATTTAAGCATGTGAAACATGGTCGTACAATAAACCAAACCGTGTAGTGTCAATTTGGCTCATCTATACGGCTATTTGCGCTATGTTGAATTTGAAAATTATCAATACGAAAATTTATAGACATAAAATTCCTCCAGAATATAAAAGGTAGAGATGAAGTTACGACGGTGCGACCTTTTGTATGTTCACAGTCCTATAAAACTTGCGATATCAGTAGCCTAATTAGTAACAGACGAAATATTGCTTCAAGAATGCTGACGACAAGAGCCGAGTTAAATAGTTTACCAACAATCGCTGCATGCACGATCGTTGTTGGGGGCTTATCGCGCTTGGTATAAAAATGGAGAAACAGGCAATTCAGCCATTCTGGGAACAAGGCGACCGCCATTGAAAACCCTATTCTTAAGAAGCCCAAACACCATGAGTTCCAAAGTACGGGGAGCATGGATTGAGAGGGGGGGGGCGTATTCAGACCACATAATGAGGGAATGCGGGGGAGGGGCGTGAGGGGAGAACGGAGGTGATAGGGGGCCGCAAGGGATTATGAATCTGAGCACACAATGGGGGAATGTGGTGGGGGAGTGGCAGGGGGTTCGAGAGGGGACGGGGAGAGGAGCAGTCGAAGACCGTTTTCATTTCTTGCTGCCCAGTAAACAGTGACAGCGTGAAACAGGACTGAATTGTTTGGGGGTCCGACAGAGGGCACATCTGGAAACAGAGTGGGCCAAAGATTTTTTTTTCAAGGCAACCACATTAGGCACTTTTATTCCGTGTTATTCAACCGGAACGTAACCTAAGCTTCAATGCATTACAATTTATTTGTAAAATAGGTCCCGCAAACACACACGAAAAAATATACATATAAATAAAATTAAAAAATAAAAGCTCCGTTTAGCATGTGATTTTACGTTTAGCCTGCAAATTTTTTTTATTATTTTATTATCTGTTGGTGATCTGAGTGTTGGGGTTGGGGGGCAGTGGGGGGGGGGGGGGGGGTTGGGGGGGGGGTCATGGCCCACCCTGGCCCACCCCTGGCGCCGTCACTGCCAGTAAAGTATTTCGCTGGTGCATGCAAGAATTAACCAGGGGGTACTAGTTAATAGAACTAGTAATTCATGGGAATTTATCAAACTCTTCGTGACGAACTTAAATGCTGGTTAACAGTTCCCGTGTTGTTTATCATGCTCACTACTCCGGAATTTATCTGTGACTAATCAACGCACTCTCAATTCTCAAATTCCATTTTAAGAAGTTTCCTGAAGTAAAGAGCAGCGTCAAGTAACGTCATATTGGCTACGAGATAGCATCCGGAGGGCATAGCTACAAGGGGCTCTAGATTAAAATGTAAGGGAAAACAACGGCGTTCTAGTCAATACAGTGCTTTGAGAGCGGATTTCTTAGGCTTAAAAAAACGTTGTTTTCTCCAACAACAAAGATCGCGCGTTATAGGCTTAAGAAATCCAGTCTAATAGCATTGGCTTCAGTAAGACGACCTTCTTTTTTCCCCTCCAGTGCCCCTTGCAGCTAACCCAGTTACTGGCTCCACCATAGAGTTATATACAATAATACTACGTCATGTCACTGTTCTATAGGCCTCAATATCACGCAGGTGCTGGATAGGTTTAAATTCATTAAATTTCTGCATACGAGGGTCATAAAACCTAAGAGTCTAAAACGAAATACGAACGGTCTTGTAGAATTTTAAGACGAATAAGAATGAGAGATGGCCATGCCTCCTTGAACGTCGTGCTGATGGTTGATTACGCCTTAAAGGCGCTTTTTTACCTTTTCAAATCCTAGATGCAGCACCGTAGAATCTTCGAGCAATATAAAGAAAATAGCAGTAAATTTTAAAAAAAGGAACAACTTATCGCGGCAGTTGTTCATAACTAATACGAGATCACGTGATCCACATCAGCCTATTGGATGACGGAGAATCTGGAACGTGGATGCTGTGTTTAGAATATTGGCAATGCTATCAAAATGGTGAACCGGCACCTTTAACTGTACGACCATCCGCTGAAGCTATCTGCGAGAGACATGCCTATATACAGGAAAAGGCTTCAGTTCTCTCCCGGGCTTAAAGCAAAACCTGGCCTTTTGTGCTCACCTTGTTGTTAATGCACTGGGTATCGGTTGCCCTAACTATTCCGTAATTGCTGCAACAGTACACCAGCGGTATGCAAAATGGCAATCTTTTAATACATTCCTTGCCTCTCGCATCTTGGATACAATTGTTTAAGTGAATGATTGATTTATTATGGAAAACTAACCTCAATAGAATACGACAATGCTAACAAAGTAGAAGCATAAAAATGGCCACAGAAGATGAAGATTCAAACCAGTCTTCCATAGACGAAAACAATCGTGTAGTGAATGCAACCACAATGCCCACGTCATAACATATACCGCTTACTGTGACGTGTAAACGCCTCTGTGATCATGTGATAGATTAATCGATAGTCAGCTGCTCGATCAACTGACTAAAACCAAATGTATAAATACCAAATGTTGGCTGATCAATAAATGTCTCTTCCCCTGTTACTCACGTCTATCATTCATATGTTGTAAGTAGACTACTGGACCACAAAAGCCTATTTATTACAAATGGCTTCAATAATGATGGCTAATAGAGCCAAGTTAAATAGTTTAAAATTTGGTTGAGTAACAATCACTGCATGCGCAATCGTTGTTGTGGGCGTATCACTTCGTATCAAGACGGAGAAACGGGCAATGCAGTCACACTGAGATTAAGAGTGGCACTCTCCATAGAAAACGCGATTTACTGACCTAATAAGACCCAACACTGCGGGTGTCCGGGAGAGGGGGAGGGGAGTGGGAGGGAGGTATTCAGACCACACAATGAGGAAGGAGATGGGGGTGCAGGAGGCGGTCGGAGGGAGGCGGCTTTTTCATTTCACGCCGCCCAGTATAGTACTTCACTCGCGCATGCGCAGATGATCTACTCGGTTGCAGCTAGATTTTAGAAAGACATTCATTGTTATAAATTACGTAGGCCTACTTTTTTCGAATTTTTTCTTAATGTTGCATGCACCAAATTGTTGTTGCCCCCAAAATGGATCAAGGATGGGCCTACGGCCTTTTGGAAATGCAGATACCGTTATTACTTACTGACCGTGTCTCCCGTGGTGGCTTTAGGTGCATAGTCGTACTGTTAGTCTGTTCGGGCACCACTTATCTGCACGACGTCCAAGAAGGCGTGGTCAGCATCGAGTGGGCACTGATATACCTTGGAGCAAGGTTTGAAAAGGTTTTGGAGAGATTTGCATTTGAAAGAACTGCCTATACATAAAGATGCATACTGCAAAGACAGGGCTCTACCACAGTATCGGCCGGATCTGGGATGAAAAATAGGAAACGCGACTCGGTTGGACAATACGACCGCCGAAAGTGCCGCTTAGCAATTGATTTGTCTTGTTGCCGCTTTCCGTCAACCGAGGGCGACACCTTCAGTACAAAAGAATGCTGCCTCTCTTCCTTGAAACACTTTCTGGATAAACGAACATGACTATTTACTGAAGAGCTATGTGCACTTGAGAAATTTAATAGCTGTGTGGCAAAAGGCTTTACGGCTATACGGCTTTACGGCTTTAAGCTATTTTCCGAGTGATTACTGGGATCGAGTTAGTGAACTGCTGAGCTTGTTGTCAGTTGCCGTATACTTGGCAGTAAATGGCGGGATTCAACGTACAAAGATTCACCGATATGATTTGCTATGGGCCAATTCCCGAACAGACCTCGAAGAATGAAACGGGCCAGTCGTGGCGGCCATTTTACCTATTCCCCTAACATCGTTGTAGGTCGGGCCGGATAGTTTACCGACCATGGGAAAGAAGTGATAGTTCAGCCTAGAAGTGATACCTTCCTAGAGGACATCAGGCATTCCAGTTGTAATTTTCTCATCCTTCCTTGCCGTAGGACAAAAATTACTTCGCATGCTAGACCTAGTTTGGCCTTCCGAGGTATCTATTGCTTAGTAAAGATTCGTTAATGCAAATTACACGCCTAATTACTCAAATCTAGACCTAATCCACAAATATAAGCCTGATCACAGAAATACGGGCTTGATCACACAAATACAGGCCAAATTACTAAAATATAGGCCTAAAGACACAAATGTGTAGACTTAATTACCCAAATATAGGCCTAATTCCACAAGTATAGGCGAATTACTCAAATATATGCCCAATCACACAAATACAGGCTTTATGGCACTCATGTAGGCCTAATAACGCAAATATAGGCATAATGACACAAATATAGGCGTATTACTCAAATATAGACCTATAATGACACAAATACAGGCTTGATTACTCAACTAGTATACGGGCCTGATTCAAAATAGACATAATTACTCAAATACTGGCCCAATTCACACAAATAGGCCTAATTATCTGTGGCGGCATCCGGCATAATGCCAACATAGCCTGCTACTGCGGACGAGTAATCCATGGTGTATGAGAAAAAATAGTCCAGGTAAATCCCCCATCCATGATTAGATTTGCTGAAAAAAATCGTGCTCGGCCACGGAGGGATCATCGGTCTCGACACAAGACCACAAACGGTCACACCTAATAACATTAGAAAGCTTTGGGAGGTCCGTCTGGCCATAAAACCACCCTTGAAATCATCGTGATCTTCAGCCGCCGTTTTCTTTTTTACGTTTTTAGCACCACCCTAATACCATTAGGCGCATTATTAATTTTTTTTTCTCCCAAAAACCTTTTCCCATCTCCAAGTGTCGTATTGGTTTTCCTCAAAGAGTCAGGGCCACAGCAGCTCCACGACTATACCAAGGGCAACGACGGGCGCGTAAGTCCTATTGTTATGATCCGTAACCCGGAAGAAATTACGACATTTTTTTTCCCTGTGAGCTCGTCTGGTTGTCCGTCGCATGTCGTGAATAGAAAATGATCATCTTTCGTTTGTTGTTCCGTCTTTTGCTGCCTGCTACCATCTTCAAGTAGCGAGCAAAATGAGTTTTGTTTGATGACCGTCGTTGGAAAACCTGAAAGATGTTTAGTGTAAGGTACAGAAGATGTTTTGATTGGTGAGAAAAAGTGAGAGGTGAGACAGTGAGATCTGTTCGTCGTCCTTTGCACTGAGGAGTCATTTGGATCTTTTTCTCCGGAGAAAACGGGTCAGGCATGAGTTGGTTGCGTGTAGAAAATCGTGCATTGCACAAAACGAAGAAGAAGAAGACTTTATAGGCGTGCTAAAACACTTAGACGTATTTAAAACACTCAGACGTATTTAAAACACTCAGACATATTAAACGGAATGACAACTATCAAACGCTTTCAAACCTAACTCTTACGGTGGGGATGTCCAGTTGAGGGC